>JAPMOQ010061697.1:578783-637405 GCA_026543055.1 Argiope trifasciata | reverse complement strand
TTTGTTATCCCGTGTTCTAATATAAATCCTTTATCCCGTGTTCTAATTCAAATTATTTAACTAATATTTGTTAATCGGGGGGTTGGGGGGGCAGGCCCCCCCCATTAGATTTTTTAATCCTGTGTTCCATTAAGTTATCCCGTGTTCTAAACAAATCCTTTATCCTGTGTTCTAATTCAAATTATTTAAGTAAAAATTGCTTTTAAATGATATGTCATCCTGTGTTCTAATACAAATAATTCTTTATATCTTCTGGAAAGTTCGTTGAATTTCATGGAATTTTGTCTCATTTTGCATTAAATTGTAATTATTTCTACCCTTTTGAAAACCATTATCAGTTTTAAAGACTATTTTTTTTCCTTCCTTAATATTATTAAAATTTTTTTGGACCACATGGGTTTAATAGCGCCATTTTTGACCAATCCAAGATGGAAGACAATTGGCGACTTTTTAGAATTTGGCGATATTTTGGCGCAGTTTGGCGAGGGTCCGTACCATAAACTTTACTTTTACCTGGCTAAATTTATACAGCAAAAGGCTTACAGAAGAGCAACTATCAAATCTTCAATTCCAACATTTTAATGAGGAGCTAGCAATCTGTGAATTCGTGAGAACTGTACTAGGTGAAATAAGGTTTAATGATTTTGTTTTTATCTATACTCAGGAACTTATGATTTTTATAGCTGTTCTATTTTATATTAAATTTTATTTTACTACTTTTATGTCAGTTTTTTTGTAACTAGATTAATTCCAACATTTTCTTTGATAATTTTTGCCATCATGATTTCCATATTTAATAATTTTGCATTAATTGTCTCATATTCAGTTGTCATAATAATCCTGGTTTTTTTGTTATTTCTCTTTGCAACCATATGATGGAGAACATTTCTGGCTTTATCTAAAATAAAATTAACTATTGCAAAATATATAAATGTATATATTCACAACAGGAAATGCTACAAAAACCAATTTGCCCGGAAAAATATAATTTTAGTCATATGCAATAAAGTAATAAGCATGATATGGAATATTAATTTGATAACATTCCATTTGATACCATTCCATAATAAACTTATTAGGATAATTTAAAATATAGTGATAATTGAAATTCGATATCGCACATAGTAAAAACATAAACACTGTTGTATATGTATATAATTTAAACATCGTTTATAATATATCTTATTTCAAAAATCAAGTGTCCCTCCAACATATTAAAAAAATTCTTGAATAACAGCGAATTGAACATTGTACGATTTGTACACTTAAACAATAAAAAAAAAAAAGAAATGAATAAAGATGCTGTTCCAAAAATCCTTAAAACACAGAGAACAAATTAAAAAATGCTGTCTTTCTTAAAAATAATAACATTACTAGAAAAATGTGCAATAAAAAGAAATCAAGCTATTAGATAATATATATACTTTAAAAAACAATGACTCGACATATTTGATAAACATATTCCTCAGAAAAGAAAACTTTAAAAATATGCAAGGGGAAAAAAGTACATACTAACCTAAATGTTGTTAAAGAAAAACTATATCGTTCAGAAGCCATCTCAAACCTTTATAAACTGGAAATTCCAAAACAAATTTTTGCAATTGAAAGATGGACCCGGTAACAATCAGATAGTTTGGTTTGTCATGTAGAATGAAAGTAGTAGTTTCTCTTTTTATTATACTAGAAGTAATAGTGATTTTTTTTTCATAAAAATAATGTTTCCTTAATTTACATTAAAAAAATCTGTGTGAAATTCAATGAAGAAAATATGACAATATTTCATTTTAAAGATCAATTTTAGTTATAAAAGCAAAAAAACTATTAGCATTTTAAAATATTATTCAGTGTATTCAGGATTTATAATAAATAAATGAATGATGTTTATTTCCAAAATAAATTAATTTCTTTTGTTTAAATATCAAGCTTTACAATTTTCTTATTTTCTTGAGATGATAAATAAGAAAAGCATTCCTTTTTCCCCTTCAAATGCTACTTAACTGTTGACTGTAAGCAAAATATTTTTGTTGATAAACGGTAACTGCTTTCAAATGTTGTTAGTGACAGGTATTTCGAAGAGGTGGTGATTCTTATTTATACAAAACATGCCTTGAATCGATTCAAATTACTTTTGCACTTTGAAAGGTGGGATATTTTTCAAGGTGATGAAATTCACGAGCACAATGACGCCTATTCAAATAGCTTCAAGTGTTATTGAAAAGCTGCAAGAAGAAAATCGGATCGCTTTAGAAACTCTCCATAAATCTCAAAGCAACATAAAAAATTTGGAACACCAGTTATTAGAGAAGGAACAATTGATTAAAATATTACAAGACAGACTTCGTGCTGGTTCAAATAGTTTCCTTGAGATGAGCAACAGACAAAAAGAAATAACGATTAAACATTTAGAATTACAAATTCAGAAATTACTTCAAGAAAATAAAGAACTGGAACAGCAAATAAATGCGCTGCAATCAGATATTTGTGCTGGGTGTGAAACCAAATATTTTAGTGTTCCTACCGAGAAAAAAGTAGCACCTAAATCGTCTTTAAGAAAACCAGCTACAAAAAATGCAGGAAAATCAACTTCTCTATCTGAAGCTGAAAATCGTGAAAAAATGTTGCAACGAATCATTGAGCATAAAGATAAGAGAATTCGTTACCTATCTAAAGAAATACAAAAACTCTCTCAAACTGAAAAAGAATTAACCAATAAAATTTATAGATTAACCAAATTGATTCCAATGTCTCATATGCCGTCAGAGATTTTAACTGAATGTTTATTAAAAGAAATTCAATCTCTTGAGTCCCAGATTCAACTTAATAAAGGAGAATGTGGGAAATTACCTCATGAAAGTGATGCGACAAGATTTAAAAAGTTTGATTCTGACCCAGTCCTTACATTGAAAGGGTCGCGTATTACAAGCCAAAATGATAGTGCTATTTCTAAAAAGGTGAGTGAGAAATCTAGTTCAAATTTAAAGTGGAAGGAAACTTCATACAGTGATGTCGGAAATATACAACAAGAAAATGTTACTCTTGTGTCAAATTTACATAAGTTGTATAATGATATTTCTGAGTTAAAGCAATTATTTGCATCAGAGAATGAAAAATTATATCAAACTGTTACTAAAGACTCTTTAAGAAATGATATGTTAAGGACCCAGTGGAAAGATATTATGAGTAAATTGAACAATATTGCTGAAAGTATTCAGAATATAATAACAATAAATCCAGACTTCCAGTTAAATGAGCCAACTATTTCTAATGAATGTGAAAATATTATATTACGTTTGCAAGATAGATTAAGAGATTCTTTAGAACTAGCAACTCAGTATGAAAAAGAAAATGCGATTTTAAAGGAAAATATTACTAAGTTGAAAGATCAGTTAACACAAAAGAAAGAAAATCAGATATTTCAAAGTCCAACAATTCAATCATCTGAAGAAATTACTTCATCAAGAACTGTTCAGAAACCTACTCATGGTGTTGATGATCTTCAGCAATTAAAGAGTTTGTTAACTTTTAAACAAAAACAGCTAGATGCTGCAGAGAGCCATCTGAGAACTTGTCAAAATTTCATTGAGGAATTGCAGCGAAAACATTTAGATTCTGATTGTATTCCTGATAAAAAGGATGCATCAACTTATATAAATTATCAGATTGGAGAACTACCTCTTGGAGCATTGATGACAAAATTAGAAGTTGCTGAAAAAAATATTAAAACATGTGAAGGTGTGATCGAAGGTCTTCAAAAAGTGATACAAAATTTAGAGGAAGAAAATATAAGATTAGAGTCAGATTTGCATATGGCTAAATTTAAGAAAGTTTTATCTGAAGCTAATAATAATCACACTGCTTGCCTGAAATCACAATTAAAAGATGCAGAAGATGAAATGGCAGCTGTTAATAATGAGAACAAAGAACTGAAAACTAAAGTTCATTCCTTGGAAGCAGATAAATTGACTCTTCAAAATAATTTAACATGTGTCAATGAAGAACTTGCTTCCTTACAATCTGCTGCTAAAAGTAAAGTTAACTCTTTGGAATCAGATAATTTGAATCTCCAAAATAATTTAGAGCATGTTAATGACGAACTTGCAGCTTTAAAATCTGCAAATGAAGAAAAATTTTCATTTCAGTCAAAGTTGCATATTGCAGAAAAGCGAATTGAATCTCTCGAGAATAATATTGCACAGGAACAAAATACTGTTGAGAAACTCAGACAAGAAAATACTGAATTAAAAACCAAATTACAGTCAATTGAAAGAGAAAATGTTTTGTCTAAAGCATATGAGGATGATGTGATGTCATTGAGAAATAATCTTATCTTAAAAGAAGATGAAATACGTAATTTAAAAGAATCCCTCCATGCATTTGAGCGCAAAGCGTATGAAATGAATCATTATCGAAAAACCTTACGTCAAGAAATTGAAAAGTTGTGTGACATTTTGTTAGAAAATACGGAAAGTAGTAAGAATGCTGCTAATCGAAAAGCCATTTATAAAGCTGCTGCATTGCATTCCGCTCAAGCATTGTTGCGCTTTGATGATAATTATAATTTGCAATCAGATAATGATGAACAACACTGTGGTGCTTTAGAAGAGATGAAACATCAAGTTTCTGTATATTTAACTGAAGTATCCAGGATTCATGAATTACTAACTATTAAAGAACAACAAAGAAAAGATCTTCTGAAGCAGTATCTTGATATGAATGGCCAGACAGATGCTCCAGGATTGGAATCCAGTCATGAAGTACATTTTCAAGAAGAAGCTCCCACCTCTGGAATGGACTCCAGACCTGTTACTAATTCTTCTTCCAGCTCTCGTGGAACCACCCTTGCTTCATCAGAATCAGGTATACACTCTGCTGATAAAAACATTCAAACAGAAAAAAATCAAACACAGCATGGTATTCTTATTTCTTCTCCATCAGAAACAGTACTTAAAAATGTTCAAGAGGAGTTGGAAACTTCTAAGTCAATTACCACCTATTTGCTAACGAAATGTTCCCAATTAGAAGATTTATTGGAAAAAGAAAGGACAGAATACGCAAAGTGTGAAAAGGAAATAGATATATACAAAAACACAATAAAGGATTTGAAAAATCAATTATCTGTAAAAAGTAATGTAGCTAAGAGACTTAATACTCTAATTGAGATGATGCGCTCTAAGGAATGTAATGATGAAATTACAGTAGAACAATTGAAAAGTGAGATAAAGTGGCTTGTTAATGAAAATCAAAAAGTATTTGAAAAGATTACTGCTACGCAGGCTGAACTGTGTCATTGTAAGGAAGAAAATTCAAGGATACAAAATGATCTTGATTCTTTAAAAAGACAACTTATTAATGAGAAATATGAACATGCCAAGGTTAATAATGAATTAAAGCATTTACGAGTGCAAATTTCTAATTCTCAGTCTTCTACTTTAAATGATACTTGATTTATAATTAGAGCATCAAATTTTAGATAAAATATTGGCATTCTACTGATTTAATTCTGATTTTATCTTGATATAAAATTTAAGACTGAGAATAGAAATATTTATGTTTGATTTTAAGTTAAAATTTAATAGAATTATTTGAAAGTTTTATTTTTTATTTAATTTATGTAATTTTTGTAAATTTGTAATAATGTAAATAAGTACTTGTAAATAAGTATACTATATTTTATGGTATTATACTTTTTTTGCGGTGAGGGAAAAGTCTTTTAATATTTTTGTATATATATCGGATACTATTTTAATAATTTTCATTCATTATTATAATGTAGCATTCTATACTGCATGTTACTGATTTTTTTGGTAATTGTTTACAATTTTATTTCCATCATTTATTTTTTCTTATCCATAAGTATAAAAACCATTTTTGAATTTTATAGTACTCTCCCCTCCCCATTAATCCAAGGTTATATTAAGAGAGTGAACAAGAGAGATTTGCAATAAAAATAAAATCCTTTGTGAGAATAAAATATAATAGAGGTTTAAAAGAAGCTACTTTTTGAGAATTGAAATATTCTCTAAATTATTTTTTATTGGTAAAAATTGTTAATAAAAGCATAAATTTAAGGGGGATTAAAAAAAAAAACCCGGATGAAAGTTTTTTTTTTTTTTTTTTTTTTTTTTTTTGCACTAAAAGGTATTATTTTTAATTGCAATTTCTTTTCAGATATAGTTATTCTTTCAGAAAATCAAAATTTATTTAATTTAGTGAAAAGAGTGTTTCAGAAAAAAATGTTATTATTTTTATAATTGCTATTTTATATTAACTATTGTATTTTAAGGTTTTTGCATGGAGTTTTCTTTAGAATGTGAGGTTAAGTTAAGATTCTTGAATTTGTAATCATTCTATTTGCTGCATGATCACTTTTTAATTTTTTGTAAATTTTCAGTTTCAGTCCTCCAAAAACATTTGTATACTTTTACTGACCTTTTAATAATTTTCTTATTTTAAATTCTTTATATTTATTTATTGTAATAAAATTCTTAGCTAGTTTTCCCCAATTTTAATGAATTCTTATAAAATAGTTTTGGAGATTTGCATGAAAATTATTCATGAAATAATTTTCAATAAACTTGATACAGTGTTTATCTATCTTGGATAATGTAATGACAATGAATGGTATATATTTTTTCCTTATTACTGATCATCAGTGGTGGAGTGATGTGAATCTGAGTATGTTTACACCTTGAAGGTTAGTGTTAAAAGACACTATTGAGGCAAGATGTTGGTGTGTTTGTACCATCTTTTAAAATGTAATATCCTGAAGTGATGCTATTTATCTTTGCTGAACCATTAATAGTGGCCCAGGAATGATTGTTAATAAAAAACTGAATTTACATGTCAAGTGCCAGCTATCCAAGTTTTAGCACTGCTTGCCAGATTTAGTTTTTACTATTATCACAGTTTTTTACCCCTTCTTTATTATTCTTTTGTCTCCAAGACTGGTACGTAAGGCACTTTTACTCCCACCCTTCTAGCTCTTGCATTACTGATGTGAGAAATATTAGTTCTTTATACTCATAATTTTATGTGTAATAGATGTTGTTAAAGTTTTTATTACATAATTATGAATTTAGACAGTTGTTTGTGGAACTAGGTTTTGAAGAATTTTTAAAATAATATTTATTAAATTTTAAGAGATTTATTTGTTTATGTTATATCCTTGTTGATACTAGAAAATTATACCTATTATTTCTGAAAGACTGAAAGTAATGTCTTTCACTTATCTGAGAATATCTTTCAGAAGTTTCTAAGATATGTACAAGTAATGTTATTGAACATCTGACAATGTGACAGTTTTTACAATCATATCCTCAATATTAGTCTTTTCATTGCTATAATTAGTAATAGTTGACTTAGCATACAATACAATTTTAATGTTCTGCTTTAAATTGTTTCTTTATATTTAATAATTTTTGAAAATTGTCACTGCTCAAAACTATTTCCTTTCTATGTTTGAATGCTATGCACAGAAAACATACTACCCAAATGCATTTGATTCTCTGTAAACCAATTTTCAATTAGCTGTTAAAATCTATCAGTATTTATAATAATACGCATAACAAAAATCTTACAAGTGAATGAATATTTTGAAATGTAACGCATTATCTATAGCATTATTATGTAGAAAACATAATTAACAATTTATATATTTGTGCTTTTTTTTTTTTCAAAATTATTTTTTAATTTTTTATATACATTTTTGAAAATGATTTATTATATTTGAAAATAGTTATACTTTAGAATGTTAGTTTGTCATATAGAACTGCTTTAATTATAAATAGCATATAATAAACTTGAGAAATGCATGTCAATTAGACTTTATAATTAATATTATTAAGTCAAAAAGTTCTGATTACTTATTAAAGAAAAAGAAATGAATAGGAATTTAAAATTTATTTTCATTAGTTAGAAAAGATAAGAATTATTACTGTCAATAATGTAATTAATTTCTTCACTTTCATAATCGCATTGTTATTTAATGCTTAAATAAAAAAGTTTTTATGACGTAGATGAATTATATTTTCTTAAGATTTATCCAGTTTTATTCCTGAGCATAGTTTTATTATTTCTGTTAAATTTTCTGAACTATCAAAATACATTATTTAAATTTTTAAAAATATGAAAGTCTTTTATATATTTACAAATAAGAGGATGAATTTAATTAGATTGTAGTATTAAAGAACATTTCAAAGTACTTTTATAGTGTTAATACTGTTCATATGATAAGTCATATTGTGCTTTAATTAATTTGATATCTTCAGATGTATGTCCAGAACTAAATAACAGTATCTATGTTTAGGTTATAAAGTAGTTTTTATAATAACAAAGCCCATTTTATTCCATTGATTTTAGTAAATTTTAAATCTTTGTGATTTTAGCTGTTCGAAAGTGAATATAGTCTAGCCATAATTTTTACTGTTGAGAATTTTTAATCTTGCAAATCAGTATTAATAAGGAACTATTAATCCCTCTTTTTTTGTTTATTGTAAAATGAGCATATTTATTTTAAAAAGTGAACTTGATTGTTGACTTCAAATTAATACTTGGCATTTACAGAGCCAATTTTGCAATTAAATAAAATAACATTTTTATTATAATTAGATTAAAATGAAGTGGTGCACAGATATTGAAGCTTGAACACTGCCTGTTTGAAAATTTTAATATTAGAAATAAATTAGAAGGTTTCATATATCACTTTATTACTTAGCTTCTAGTTTATTGTGCAATATTTCTAATAACGAAACTCTTGAAAAGTAGGACATTTCTGTTAGATATATTCTAGGATGATTGTGATCTGGACGTATCCAGAATTTCAAATGATTTAAATATTAATTTCTGATATCTGTTATTTCTGAACCTGTGGAATGTATTTATTGTCATTTGCAAATTTTATTTTAGAGCAAAAATATACATCAAATATTGATATTATATTAAAAACAATATGAAATATCCTTTAATATTGATAACTAAAATATTATAGAAATTATAAAACATTTATTCATATTAAAGAAACAAAAACTTGTGAAACCTTTAGGTCAGAAAATCCCTTTCAGAACCCTTTGAGATGAATTTTAGCTATGGTAAATGTCCCAAGAAATAATCTGTTGAATAGGTGAGAGCTTAGCCAAATTTTCTTGCATTTCATGAACTATTATCTTTCTACTGCCAATTCTGCAACTTTAACACCAATTAATATTCATAATGTAATACTTAAAGGGTGAAGTGGCTATTGTTATTTATATAAAAATTTTCAGCTGATCACTTCAACTTTCATCTGCTAACGATTTCAAAATACATATCCAATCCTCCAAATTTGGATTTGGGGATTTTCCATTTGGATTACTATCATCCATGTGTATCATAAGTTCATTATACAAGTTGATTACAAAATGTAAAAATTGTTTGATAATGATATTTGCCAGATTAATACATTTTAATTATTTATTCAATAAATTTACGTTAGCAATGTGATCCAAACTGTAACCAAATCAACATTGATTGATATGTTTTACTGAATACTATTTATAGTTCTGATGAAAGTTGTACTATTAAGAAAATTGTTTTTCTTATTTGATTATATTCTTATACTAGAATTTCTATTGAAATAATTTAACACATTTTTGTTCCACTTTAAGTTGTTTTATGCATACCTTTTATTTGTTATTGTTAAATAGTTAATCTTTGTTGGACTAATCATTCATAGTTCTTCTTAGCAGAACATTATTCAAATTTTTGTTATTTTTTTTCTGATTAATTTTTCTCCCATTTGGCATTACTTTAATCATTTTATATAATTTAAAACTTACTCGTGTATCGAGTTTAAAGTTTAAGAATTTTTGAATCAGAATAAGGTTAATGCTGATTTTGTAAATGTTATTGATTACAATGGTGCTATCTTTATAACTTAGTTTTATTATTTTTATTATATTCTTGGATTAATGCTTTTTCTAAATTCGTTGAAAAATGAATTAAAATACAGTTATAAAATTTTGTTGAGAAGTTGTATTTTGCTTTCTCACCAGTTTTTTAATACTCATTTTGATAATTTGGTTTGATTGAGATTTCAGATCTCAAGAGTTATCATTATATCACATTTCTTAAATTTATTTTGTTGAGAAAGCATGTGTTCTGTGATTCATAACCCTGATAGCGTAATAATATTCAGTATTGTGCGATATTATGTTATTCAGTATTATACAATATAGCGAATATTGTTTAATGTAGTACAGTATTGTACAGTGGTGCTGCTAGAGAAATGTTATAATTGAAAAAAAAAGTAATGTCTGCCACAATTCTGTTTCCCATATTTTAAATCTTGTTATTGGGGCAGAAAACTGCATGTTACTGACAGCTTTTATTTATACTATTGTAATGAATTGTGGATAAACAAATATTGCTTATTTAATTTTTATTTATTTTATAAAATGTTAAAATTTTATCTCTTGTGTCTTTTGTATATATTGCTTGTAAAAAGTTTGTATAGGTGTAATAAATAATTGTGGAACAAAAAGCTTAGAGTTATTTCATACATTTTTAATAAGACATTTAATCTAATTGTCTAAAACCTTGTTTGTTACTTTCACAAAAATTTTATGGGCTGCATTATGATGAAATATTTTAAGTTGAAAATTGTAATAATTTGTAAATCAATTAAAAATAAAACATTTAATCACTATTAATACAATGTAGATCAAGACTTCCACATTCTTAATTTGAATCAGTACAAAATGCATAAGAGCTCATGTAATATATAGTTAACATTATTTCTTTTTATTTCACATGATAATTTAAATTTTATATGCTGGTTAGATGAATTTTAGAGTATGGGTTTTCTCTAATAATTGATATATACTGAAATTTATAAGATTTACATCTTATTTGTCCTTTCCTGTATATGTGATCACAATAATTCAGACATCAAGTATTAGTATACAAATTAAGCAAAACTTGGTATATAATCTTAATAACGAAATTAACTTATGCTAATCTCCTAGTAATCACTAAGTCTCTTAATAAAATTAAGACAGTGGAATATGCATTTTGAACCTCTTTTTGGTGATCAATTGATTTCAAAATGAACTTTTCACTTTTGATTTTACTAGTAGTCTAAATATATCATATAAACATTCAATATTCATTGATGATAAATCCCTATAGCAGCACTGATGTTTATCTTCGAAGACATCATGTGAATCGCTTAAAGTGAACCTGCAACAAAAACTTGCGATTTGACCGGAATATTCAGATTTTCTTTCGCAGCTTTTTGGTATATTTTCTTAGCCTCTTGATGCCATCCTTTCTATAATCTAAAAGAGCAATCTAATTCCACAGTCATTTTATTAAAACTTATTTAAAAGCACCTATATTACTATTCTGTAGTGAAAATAGGATTTTAAAATTATAAGATCTTCATTTGATGTTTTTATTTTAAATTATATTTAACTAGCCGCCTTTGGCGACCAGCTGGTTCGCCATGAGTAATGCGTTCTAAAATTTTCAATTAAATCACATATTCATTAGCCAAAATTTAAGAAATAGTTAAAGTTAAAAGATTCAGTTATTAGTAGTTAAAGAGTCGGTAACTTTATTCGAAAAAACTTTTTGAGTTTAATGCTCTAACAATTTATCGATTATGTTTCCAAAATATTAAAAATGTTTTTTTCGGTGATGTTGCCAAAATGTTAAATATGTTTTTTAAAGAAAGCGAAAAAGGGGAAAAAAATATTGAATTAATGATACAGATATTACAAACGATTATAGAAATATGCCATTCAGGCGGGATTTCAATGCATATCCTGTCTAAATTCAACCAGGTTTACTGTAAATAAAGATAATTTATGGAATTAATCATATATCTATTGCAAACGATCATAGAATCCATTGCCTTGCATTTATTTTTTTAGAAGATATCTCATTTTATATTTATGTTATTTTATCCAGTCACGTGCTGAAAGTTGTATTTCTTTAGATTTGATTTGCGATGATAATTTTTTTTTATTTGAACTTTCGGCATTGTTTTATTTTATTTTATTCAGTCACGTGCTCAAAAAAATATGGTTAAAATATTTCTTTAAAAATTCGTTAAAAATAGAAGCTTGATTTATACATTAAAACACTGATATCACAAGTTCATCTCTTTTTAATTAAAAGCTAAATATTCTTCACTTTTTAAAGCATTTATAGACTCGTGCTACATACTATGCAGCTATTTACTTCATTTAGACTTTTTTTATAGATGTATTTCTATTATTAAACAAAGCTGATTTCTTTAATTAACAATATTGTAAAAGTCACAAAAAATTCCTTGCATTTTCTTAAAAAAAAATTTTCTTAAAAAAAAAAAACACATATTTTATATTTATTTCATTTTATGCAGACACGTGCTGAAAATTACATTTTTAAATGTTTAATTTGCAATAATTATTTATTTTTTTAATTTGAGTTTTTATCTATCTGATGGCAACCTATTGATAAAAGATAATTTTTCCCCTTCCACTCGTAACGTGCTCCTGCAGATTAAATTTTATTGTTTTGTCCGAAATATATTGTTGAAAAATATAGTTGAAATGCTTCTTTAAAAATTCATTACAAATAGAAGTTTAAGTTAAATGTTAAAATACTGATACTATTAGAAAGCTAATTTTTTTATCTTTAAATTGATGTTAAAATCATGTTTGTCCGATAATAATTTCGGTAGTTATAGCGGAAAAACGTCGAAATTTTGCTTAAATTTTAATTAATTCAAATTCTAATTAAAAATTCGAAAAAAGGGCTCCGAGGTGCACATTCCGGACGTCCAAGGTATACATGTACCAAATTTGGTAGATGTAGGTCCAACGATCTGGCCTGTAGAGCGCCAACACACACACACACACACACATTGAGCTTTATTATAAGTATAGATGAAAAATTCAAATTTGAAAATCTTCCTACTTTATTCCTTCGAGAGATATATTTTTAAAAAATTTATTGCTTTTTTTATTAACATAAATGTTAAAATATTTGGAACGGTAAGATTTTTTTCCCCTTTGTATGGCAGTTTTTTTTTTTTTTTAATTTTTTTTTAAATTCATTTAATAATAATGATCTCACTGAATTTTATCTTTGACTCTACAATAAAAGCACTTTAGTGTTATTAATTTTATGGTATTGTTTTTATGGGCGCAAAAAATTTAATATTATGCAATTTTTGTTGATTATTCGCTGGAATGGACTTACATACTACATCTGGAGTGGTCTCCTCGGAATTCTTTCATATACTATTCAATACAGAAAATTTTATTTAAAGGTCTTATCTTCCTTTAGTTTTCCTTAAAGGTCTTGTCTTTCTTTCCTCTCATACAATTGTTAACATTGGGAAAGGCTTCGAAAGTCTCGCATGGCATTGGCTATATGGTGAAAATATTTACGAAATATTGATCTTTGACGTCAATTTAGCGTTTTTACTGAATTTGTCGTGCAAATATGTCCCCCAATTTTTTTTTCTGGTAAATTGGAACCAAATTTTATACGTATCTACAGTTGTAATCAGATCACATACTGAAAAATTATTGATTAAACCTTAGCATTTATGAATGAATACAGTTGCATGCATATGCAAAAGTGCAGATCGGCAGGTAGTCAACATTGAGAATGAATTGATATACCTCAATAACTTTTCAGAGTAATTTTAAAACTTTTGGAATGCCAATAGATGGCCAAGACCTCTTTTTATCTTTCTAATTTCATTTCGAAATTTCAGGATGACTCTTGCATCTTTCCTCTGTACCGATTACTATACTGTACACGATTACCCGTTTGGACCAATGGTATACATTTTTTACATGGAACTTTGCCATTCAGAAACCAGAGGAAAATAGACTTTTAATGTTAATGGAATGTCTGTGTGCCAGTGCAAAGCCACAAATGCCATCATCTTTCGTTTGAAGAAAGTAAGAAATATCAATGAATGATGGATGCATAGTAATAAATATGTGGAATTATCGAGATAGGAATAGGTGAAAGTTTGATGTCATCTCTTTGTGAAGAGAAACGGGCAACCAGCCAAGGTTGATCTTATAGAATTGTATTTTAATAATAATAATAATTTTCATACGAAAATATGAAGGTAAAATCAATCATATAAGGATAATATAAAAATTTGGATTTATTATATATAGAAAAATTTAATTTAAATTCAACATGGATGGTTGCATTTCTATATTGATGTCCGTTAAATTCTTGTCCGTTTAAAATTCCAGTTGGTAAGTAAATGTAAATGAAAAAGTTAATAAAAAAAGATTAGATTTCAGTAAATAAAAAAAAGCTTAGCCATTTAAATAGCTTTATTTAAAAATTAAACAGATTAAGTAAATAAAATTAATTAAGCAAATAAAGAAAAAGTAACTTCGGAGCCTGACAAACTCAAATGTTGGCATGAGTCAATTATTAAAAATAAATCGCCCCCCCCCCCAAAAAAAAAGGAAAGACACACTCTAAAGCTTATTTCATAAATTATCAAGAATATCTGTAATGTTTTCTTGAATATATTTCATCCTTTACTGCCGAATTTTCTTATTCAAAGGAATATTCTATTCGCATTTATTACTTTCAAAAGGTGAATATTTGTGATTCTGAATTTGGAAGGAAGCAATTTTTTTCTTATAGTGTACATAAGCATTAGTGGGAATTAAATAATTTCATATGATAATCTTCGAATACTTCCAAACACGGTTGACAAATATTTATAAAAGTCAAACATTACAATAATACTAAATTTCGATTTCAAAATTCTATTCGTAATTTCTATTTTTTACTTAGTAATTTTGTTGCTGGTATGCACAAGGATGGCAAAAACCTAGCTTCCTTCCGATAGGTTTTTGCCGTCAGTGTTCAAGATTTTGTGGAATTTACATGAAATAAAGCAACGTTTTTTATTATCCAGTGTGCAGGACTGCTTTCATTCTACACTGCAACAAAACAGTATGTTAATGTTTCCATAACGTATGTTTAAATATAAATATTCAAAAATCTCTGTTAGTTGGTGAAAAATGTAAATAAAAAAATTTTTCACCAAATTTTGGTCCGAAAGTTTGAATATTGAAAATATTGAACTGGTGCAGAAAGGATATTGCCCAAAATGTGAACAGTTCACTCTATATGTTCGCTTCCATCATAAACACAAAAAAACAAGCAATGCAAATTTATGTAAAAAAATTTATTTCTAAAAACAGTACACACAACAAATATACTCATTGAAAATGATTGATCAGAATTATGTATTAAATTTGTTCTGTGCTTTATAAAACTGCATATAGTCATGCAATTAAGGACCAGCTATTATTTTATTAATTTTGTTTATAATATAAAAACTATATGAAACTGAAATATGCAATTTGTCTAACAAAATTAAAATACTATGTAACAAATTACTTAGAATGGAATTGCTTATTTTGAAAAAAATATATAGTATCTGAATAATTGTTTCTTGAAACACGCGTAACCCAAAAAATTTTAAGAGTGAATTCCGATTTCCACTGTTAGATCCATTTAAGTATTTGTATACGTCGTAAAACTGTTTTTTCTAATTATAGTACATAATAAACACTGAGTTAAAAAATATTGTGAAAAATATAACCGTTTTTAAAAAACGAATTTTTTTTTAAAGGTTTATTGAAGATATCTCTTTTTAATTTATACTGGTAGAAGGATTTTTAATTAAAAAGGGCAACACAATTCTTTTTGTAATTGTTTTAACAATATTGATGTTTATCAAAAGAATAAAATGAGTAGGGCAGATTTCTAGAGGATCTAATCTTAAAATGTAAGATTAAATAAAACGTATTTTATCTTTATTCTAATTATTGTCACATTGTTAAGTTTTTATTTGAGAATTTGAAAGTTTTTATCTTCCACTTCGAATTCATACTTCTGATCCTTATGTATAAAAATTATGATGCATAAAATTATCATGCTGAAAAATATATTTCAGAAAATGTCCTAAAATCCGATAGAGCAAGTCTTTGTAATGGCGTCAATTAATGTTTAAACGCACATTTTTAAACCACACATTTTTTGATTTATTACTGTGATAACAATAAGTATCAGAGTAGAAAATGCCTGCATAATTATTGTTACCGCATAACTGAGACAGCACACAAATTGACTCCATTTTGACAAGCTCCATAGGGTTTTAGTATTTTATCCATGAGGCGAAAGGTGCGATTTCAAATAAATAAGTGAAAAGTTATAATATATAATTGAGTTGATTGCAGTTTCTGATAACTTCCATTCATTAGTGTTGGAAAGCGCGCATTGCTGTTAGTTTGTTGAATTTTGATCTTATTAATTCTCCAACCACAGTTGTCGGTTCCCCATTCCCCTCCAATCATCTAAATAATGCGTTGAAAAATATCACAATTTCGATCTGATCCAACCTCAGTCGTTGGAAGTCATTTGGTTGCAGAAATTCGTTACAGTCTCTCAACTAAGCTGGGTATTCGTCAAACATGGTTGCTAAAGAAAGAAAAAAAGAATAAATGATAAAATTTAAAATAGTGAAAAATTTTCAGAAATATTTAATTCCAATGACAATAAATAAATAAACAGATAACTAACATGTAATAAACTTTAAAAAAATAAAATGATTTGTAATTTAAAATGTAATTTAAAAATTTTGTAATTTAAAATGTATTTCAGAAACTGAAGAAAATTGTTCAATAAAATGGGGGGGGGATCATATACAGAAAAAAAGCAAAAATTAATAAAATTAATAAAAAGATAAATAAATAAAAACGTTTCATCTTAAGATTTTTTTTTTGCAGTTTTTGTTTTGAATTAAACGATCTTTCAAATTCTTTGCAAATATAAACTTTTTGTTAAGGCTCATTTATTATTTTTTAATTTTTTCTATTTTTTCGCATAATTTAAAATAAAAAAATCAGTTTATAAATATTATTATCATGATCTGTTTATCCAACTTTGGACATGTTAATATGATAACTCAAAGATGTAAGGAGCTAGATATATGAAATATAGCTTATGGTTTTGCCTGGAATCGAAGACATTAACGTCACATATTGAACAACAATGTTCGAGTTCGATAACAGACTTTCGACCCGTCTTTTCTTGTGTAAGTGAATGGATAAACGTAAAAGGGCAACAAGCTAGATGGATGGATTTCAGTACGAGATATTCGTTATTATGATTCATATTTCAAAATAAATGTGTCAACTAATACACTTTTAGTCGGCTTTCCGTTAGTGAGATTGTGAAAACTATAACTAAAAATGTAGAGAAATGTAATATGATATGCGATATTGACACCAAAATCGTAGAATTGTTTCAAATTTTTGATTCGATCGACAAAAGAGAAGACTAATAAAGTGCTCATTTATTTTTTAAACTTTCCGACAAATTTAAGAACACGTCCTATTGTAGACTAGCCACATTCAGTGACCAGTTGATTCGGTTATTTTATTATCTACTAGCCACACACGCGAGTCAGCACAAGATTTTTTATCTCAAAGAGGAAATAACTTACCCGTAATTTTCGCAAGGAGGACCCGAACACTTTCTGGTCATCGGTGGAGGTGGACTTGAGCAATACTGGCTCTGTACCATTGAATAAATATTCTGTGAAACGTGCTGCACACAGACGACATCTCTGTTCTGGAATCCTTGCCCACAAGTCACAGAACAGGGTTCCCATAAACCTTCTTGCCATCTGTAGAATAAAAGAGATCATTTTGCTTAATCCAACAAACAAGTTTCCTGTTAATTAGTTATTTTAATAACTTTTTTCGAACATTTGTTATGAAAAGATAATTATCTTTATATTTGAAACAGCGATTGCATGCATTAGTAGTAGTAGAAAAGTATGCATAAAATTCTTCGCACTCAAATAATGCGGTGATAATATATCCTGACAGATGTTGCATTTCCAGTCAATGTATAAAAGTTTTATAATCTATATATTTAAAATTATTAGGAAAATCAAATAATTACCTCCTAATTTTAATCATTGGTCCAATTTCGACCATTTTATTTTCATAAGACCCTTAAGTATGCCCTCAATGGTAATCTGACCTATGGTTTTTTAGAAATATCTCAAAATAAAACCTTGACACACATCTAGCTTTAGCAACTGGACTGATTCCCCAATTAGCTCAGCTATTTTGCAAGCAAACCAATCAGAATGCTTAGTATTAATTAAGCAAATATAAATTAAAATATTACTTTCATTTCTTCAAATGAAAGTAATATTTTAATTTATATTTGCTTAATAATTTGCGATAAGGTTTAGCTCATTACAACTAATTGGTATGATTAAACTAAAGCACTTAAATTTATGAGAAGACAGTTTGTTTTTGAGAATAGCTAATTCATGCCTTTTTAATATTATTTTTTTACAAAATTAGAATTGATTAGATATCATACCTTTTGACCTATTTTCATTCAATAACATGCTTGTGTATGCATAAAAATTACATAATCATTGATATTTAAATCTGTAAAACATTGAAACTGTTGATTTAAAAGAAAATAATGATAATAATAAACAGTTAGATACAATCAGGTGTCCTCGCCCGATTTTCTGATGTAAATTGGTCTGATGATAGTATATCTTGCGTAACATTCTTTCAGTTTGATATAACACTTTAAATTTGAATACAGCATTTTAAACTTAAAAAAGAAGCATCTCTGTGTTTTGTATTATTTCCTTTAGACGTGTTTTGATTGCTCTTTTCATGTTATATGCATTTAAAATTTCTCTTCTTTTCCTTTCCATTTTTTAAGTAGTTCACCTCTTGGGATTTCAGGTAAGGGACAACAGAGTTTTCCATATGAAATTGCTTTTATCCAGAAATATCATTTTCCAGAAATACCTTTTGACCAGAAATACCATTTTCTTGGGGGGGGGGCATTTGCGTGCATAATCAGAAAAATACCACACAATATCGATTTTTTTCTACCTAGAATGTCTTCAGTAAAAATGGGAGACTATATAAATTTCAATAATTATGCCTTAACTGAATGATTACATTCCAATTACAATTTAAAAAACATTCATGAATTAAATTTAATCTAAATATGATAGCAAATATTTCATAAGCTGTCAGTTAGTTTGTCAATGACATAAAAACTGAAAAAAAAAGCAGAAATGTCAGCAAAAATATTTATTATACTTCGAAAATAGCGTAAATCCGCCAAGATGGCCTGTCATCCTTTTAACAATTCCTCGAACCAGATTGTCACAGAGTAGCAAACAAATCTCATACGCTCTGACAGAGTGTTTAAGTATAAGAAAATTTATTATTTTCGTCAAACTATATACAGATATTATCATCAGAAATTTTTTTTTTCTTGCTATTAGTTCTTTTCCATCCATAATGTTCGCAAACCCTCAAATCAAAATAAATTACTTAAATCAGATTAAAGAAAATATAGATCTATTAGCAGAAATAAAGAAAACATTAAATGCAAATGAAAAAAAAAAAAAATGTAAGGAAGTATTAACTGTGACTTTCAGTTTGGACCGTAAAGGTAGAATTTGATGAGTGATAATAAATATTATTTATCTATAATTATGCCAAAATTTTACACCAATTAATCAGTTATTTTAAATATATATAAAAAAATCTCTTTGAACTGTTTGAGATCACCTGTTTTTTGACCTGTTATCCATTAATGATGCAGAGAAAAGTGCCGGGATTATTTTTAAACTCTACCCAACGCAACAAACAGTGGTGAATGATTATTTAAAAATAATTAATGTTACAATAAACTGAAAAGTTAAATTGAATTATACGTTTTTAAAAAAAGATACTTACTTTCCCGAACAAGGTTGAGTATTACAGGGCCATATTCCCGTTTCACCTGGTTTATTGATGGTAGCACAAAATCCATCGTCCACCACTGTATTGCCTGTTTGGCACACTACAGTGATATTCTTAAATCCTGAAAAGAGAATAAAATTTAAGAATTAAGCTTTCAAAATCTTTTCGTTGCAGACTTTTTAATTACGGCAAGAACAACAGTTTATGACTGTAAGATATTATTGCACAAAAATAAATTTCACACTGTTTCAGATTCTAAAAATTCTTTCCAAAGACACTAATTTAATTATTATCACTCCAGCATCTTGCCTGACAACCATTGCTCATAATGTATTGTTTTCACATTAATAAAAGTCGTATAAAAACAAAACCTTTTACATGAGCTTTTAGGAATTATAACAAATATACATTTATATCTGAAAATCTAAAAATAATCCTTATGTTTCTCACATATGTATAATAATGTATCTCATTACTTATTGGAATGATAAAGGTTAATTTTTATATTTTTGTAGAATTTCAATTGCAAAATACATCATTGCCCTGAAATCCAAATCATTTATATTTTTTTCATAAAATAATTAATCCTGTGATTTTATTCTATTGCTGAAAGTTATAGAATGACGAAGGGTATCTGTGTATATTTTACAAGATATACTTTTTTATCTGTGTATATTTTACAAGAGGATAGAAAAACCAATACCTTAAAATTTAGAAGAAAGGTAAACCGTACGTTCACATTTTCAATAGCATTATGGAGTCGTGGGATTGGTTTCGAATGGAAAGGTAAAGTGTCGTGGAACTGGTTTCCATGAACAAAGCATATAAAAAAATTAAATATTCGACAGTTTAAATGAATGAATGAGCTGATGAAGCTGAATAATTAACATAATAATTCTTCATTTATAATGATCCAATCAATCATTATAAATGCAATTATTAGCTTTTTATAATGAATGAAACACAAGTTTCAACAGCACGATTATAGTTTTATAAGCAATAAATGCAGCATATAGCTTACAACTCAAAGTCAATTGCAAATAACTTATTGAGTGGAGAAATGAAAATATTTTCATGCGTGATTAACATCGTGATTTAAGTTGGTTTAACATAGTTTCGTCCATTGGTTTTGTCAATAAGAAGAATAATACAAAAACGCTTCAGATAACTGACAAAATTCTATATTTTTATAAATAAATTTGAATTATGAAATTTTAATTTAAGTATTACTAACTCTTTATATGTAATAGTTTATGGGTTTGGGTATGTATTTTTTAAAACACCTTCTAAAAGTAGAATTTACAGAATGAGAAAATGTTGGACAAAAGAAAAAACAAAAATCCTTTTTTCTTTTGTCCAATAAAAAAAATCGTTTCAAGTTTATAAATTAAACTTCAAAAGTTTTATTGTAGTAAATAACAAAAATCTAGTTAATAAACGAATGTTAAGTAATTTTTACTTTGGTTGGAAGAATATGATATCATCGTGTGGGGTAACTGTTATTCAGAACAGATTGAGTTTTAGGACTTAAATTTTATTTTAAAGTTTTCGCTGTAATTGTAAAAAAATTCAAGTCCAGGTTTTGGCATATCTCTGTGTTTAAAACCTCCTTAAGTCTCAAAAATACAATTTAGAAGTTATGTTTGTCTGAACACAATAACTTGAATACGTTGTCAGCTGTAAGGATCAAATTTGGTTAATAGTCTTTGCAAATTTATTTGCAGAGTTCCGTTAAATTTTCAGGAAATTCATCTATTTGTCTGCAGTCTATCCAAATACAAATAAAAGTGATAACTATAAAAGAAAAAAAGTTAGGTGAATAAAATTGTTATAAAGACAGAACATCTGGAGTATAGACACGTTATCATTAGTTTTAGCATTTAAAACGAAGATCAGTATCAAATTTTGAACGAAATTTATCCAGGAGTTGATCGTTTGTATGTTTGTTTGAATGTAAACGTGGTGATTCGAAAATGCCATAACTTATCTAATGAAATTTGTCATGTGATCCTATTATACGGATTACAACTCTGTTTCAAATTTTGTTTTTACTTGTTTGGGGAAAAAAAAACTTTTAAACTTGTTTTTTAACTATACAACGAAGCATTCAGCTATCGTGTGCTGCACTACAATAACAATAATATGAGCACTCATAGGGATCATGGCTTGGCTCTGACAATTTTATGCTGGGAAAAGAAAAGGGACTGACACTTTTATTAAGAAATATGTGAGAAAGATTTCGGAAGACTGATTCGCTTCTTGTCAATTTATCATGAGAAAAGACTGAATCAGGAAACTCACTCACCTCCACCACAAGGGACGCTGCATTCGGACATTTCCACCACCCAACCGTACACCAAACGGGCCACATTGTTTTTCCATTGCTTCTTACTGCTGTACACTTTATTTGGATTGTGCATTCCGTATGCCGTGTACCACTTTTTGTAGGCAACGAGTTGTCCCTTTCCTACATTGTTCATTACGTGATTGATGCCAGAAGTATCGCGTTTTCTGATTCGACTCAAGTACCTGCGGATGTCGTACATTTGTGTGGTTTCTGTAAATAACAAAATAATAAAAAAGAAATAGTTAGATTAAATGATAATACATAATATTTTTCTCATAAATTTTATATATAATTTTTATTTGAGAATTGGAGAAAAATTATGTCAGATTAAGTTGATTTGCTAATGATCTTAAAACGTATGATGGTTTTTCACTAAAAAGGCTTTTTAAGCGCAATTCTCAGTCAGTTACTAGAAGTGAGGTTCACTGTAAATTGATTGAGATATAATTTGAAGGGACAAATTTTCATCTAGTGAATTATCTAGTATAGCGGAATGAGTGTGGCTGCAAGAAAATTGATTTTTTATAATTTATTAGCTTGTTTCAAAATATTCACATTAATAAATTTTATAAATTTTGTGATATAAAATGTAGGAATATATAAATAGCATGCTAATTTTATAAAATAATTACTCAAATATGATTGGTTTGACTAATATCCATTTTATTATATTTATTTTGTTTTTACACCAATTTATAAACACGGAGATTTTATCTAAATAGACATGGATTCCGAGCAATTGTGGATTAAAAATTAAATAACATACGCAAAAATTAGGAATAACATAGTATATAAGATGTTGGTATAGTTAAATTTAGTTTGAAGTGTGAACCAAATTCAAAATTTTATTAAAAGTGATTTCGATGTTCTGTGCCTATGGTCGCAAAATACCTGAATTCGCCATTGATGGTCAGGCATAATTGACATTCATGAATTGGGGGAATGAGTGTATTGTTCTAACCTTTGATCCTCTCAATTATTATCAAAAACAGGTAGATCAGCATTGCTTTAGCAACGAATTGTTTGTTGCAATGGAACTGGAGATTTTTGATGAATTGCATCTAACAATCAACAACTTCCAGGAGAGCGATTTACCTTTTTATACAGCAATTTCAAATTCAGCCACATTGCTAAATAATTAGGCATATTTATATCAACCCGCAAACAAAGACAAAAATTTTGCTGTTTAATATCTCTACTGCTCATAAAGAAAAGTTTCATACAGAAATATTTTACTTACCAGTATTAAGAGGAATGCCTTCATCGGTGAATTGCTGGAAAACAAAAGAAAAAAAAATCGATTTTGAAATGAAAGGTCACATTTCAGGTTTTGTAAATTTTAAATTACATAGCTTTGTAATTTTAAGTTTGTTGCTTTATAATGAAATAGAATTCAGACTGTTTTAAGGTTTTTTTTTTTGCTTTTTTCATCATTTTGCTTAAAAATTTTACTTTTAAATTTTAATTATATTCTTTGTATGCGTTATACTAAAAAAATATCTACAAGTTGATTGGTAATTTAACGTTTTAGTATTTCCTTTCATCAAATTTTGATTTTCCTTTTGTCAAATTTGAATTAAAATCAATGAAAATGATATCTGATTTGAGAATTAGCAGGATGGAAATTAAGGGGGAGCGAGACTTACATTTTTTAAGAATTCCCCAACCTCACGACAACTTATTCTTGCCCTGAATACTGAATTTAAATCATATGGAATTGATTTGTAATATTTTCTATTGAAACTTTATAAACAGACCATGCAGTGAAATTTACTTCGGAACAGCTAAGTATTCATTAAGCAGAGTACTCTTACAAGTGAGAGTAAGAATTTCTTTCTTTTAATTAAAGCTATTACGTCAAGCAACGATGTTTCTAACGTCATAAACAAGGATTCTTACCAGGCACCTGCCGTTGAGGCAGTAGGCTTTTGTGCGATGATCCGGGCTGCAGTCTGTCCCGAATGGAAATTTACCATCCTCATATACGTCCATCTGGTAGTGGGTGTCTTGCCAGACACGGTCCTGGCAGGCGACGATGCAGGCGGAATGCGGGTTACCTTTGAAAAACAAATATTAATGTTCTTTAAGCGTTTTTAATTCATAAAAGTTCTTTTATGTAGTGTGAAACTTTTCTAAAGATAAAATTAACTTAATAAGTCAATAAAATAAAATTTAATTTAATTTAACAGCATTTTCAGAAATAAAAGCATCCATAT
This sequence comes from Argiope trifasciata, assembly GCA_026543055.1. Lineage (NCBI taxonomy): Eukaryota > Metazoa > Arthropoda > Arachnida > Araneae > Araneidae > Argiope > Argiope trifasciata. The sequence continues at coordinate 613,019 of JAPMOQ010061697.1, read as the reverse complement.
TTGAAAATCTTCAAATTTTCGTGATGTTTAGTTAGTTAGTTTTTTTGGAGTTTTATGGCGCAAGAACCATATCTGGCCACACTGCGCCTAGCAAATAGTTGGCCGCGGTGGCCTGGTGGTAAGGTCTCGGCTTCGGAACCGGAGGGTTTCAGGTTCGAGACTCGATTCCATCGAAGAACCGTCGTGTGAGGGGGTTTCTTGCACGTTAAATCTGTCAGGCCAAACACCCTCCCTCTGGTGTGGCGTGGTGTGGAGAGGGGGGTGCGAGTTCAGGTGTCGTCCTCGTCATCTTACCGCGGTTCAAAATGATGAGGTCCGTCCCAAAATAGCCCTCGTGTTGCTTTAACGGGACGTTAATATAACTAAACTAAACTAAATTAAACCTAGCAAATGGTAAAAATGAAAGCAGAATATAAAAGGCAATTGAATACAAAATGTATGATATCGATATAAAACTGTATAAAATATAAAACTTCTAAATTATTTAAGTGAAATTACAATATTAACAAAGGTATTGTTGAATGAAAATGTAAGGCAATGAGCAATACAAAAGGTAAAAAGTGATAAATGCAAGTATAAAAATGAAAAGTTTTTAAAAACTTTAAAATATTTGGGTGGAATTTTTCACCCCCCAAGTCCTGCAAAATTGCTGAAGATGTATGAAAATAATACATACGGTGAGGGTTAAATACAGGGCATTCAATCAAAATATGTTTTGTACAAAAATCAACATGGCAGGTATCGTGATGTTTGGTATATATATATATTTAATTGGAGCAATCGCTGCTGTTAGTGTATTTCATTAGTTGCAGATTTATTTTTCATGTTTCATATCTAGGTATTTATTTATGCACAGCAAGTTCTTAAATTTTTTCATATCAAAATGTATCAGTGTTTTCAAAAATGATTTTCCTTCTTCAAGTAGAATATCAATGCAATTCACGTTTATTTTTGCTTTATTCCCCATTGAAAGAAAAATATTAAAGACCACTCATGTCACAGCTTATTGCTCATTCTTTTGAAAGTAAAATCGATACTAATATATAAAAGAACATATCTTTTGTATTTCGCATGTAAAACGACTGTATAAATATTATGCTACTCTTCATCATAATAAGTGAAACTGTCTTACCCAAATTTAGATTAAAAATTTATACAAAAGTTTCTACAATATTCCCACTGATTATATATTTTAATCCTTCCTAAAGTCCTGTTTTTTTATAAATATAAATAGATGATAGGTTATAATGCAGTATAATATACCAGTATGTAAAATATATTTTATATTAAATAATTTCTCATATTTAAAAAATAGACGAGTTTACACGAATCTAAAAGTCAATTCAATCAAAGGAAATAAAGTAAAGAAAAAATTATCTTAAAATTATCTAAAAATGGTTCTGTTTAATTTTTTATACTTTGTTTTTAGCTTATAAAGCTTATATTTTAATGCTTATTTTAAATCTATATTTATTTCCTTTGCAAGAATTACTTCGATTAAAATATTTACTTTTTTTTAAAGCTATACAAATTTAATTCGCAGTACTTTGATGCTATTTTTGTATTTAAAGCAGCATTTTGCAGCATTGCTATTTACAAGTATGTATTAATTTATAAGAGATCGTTTAATTTTTAGCTCTCTTTCTGTCACTCTGGCTGATACGATTGTTATTTTTGGGACCAAATATTACAAAAATTTACCTGGTTGAGGTGGCAACTGTCTCCCCTTACCACTTAAAACCGTAGGATATTTCACTCTGTATCGTTGACAAACTTCATTTGCATATTGATCCACAGATTTGATGGAACCACAGGTCTATGTTATAAAAAAATAACATTTAGTTTTTGAAATGAATATAAATAAAGAAAATACTGAAAAAAACTTTTGCTTACATTTGCTGATGCAGATGCATCACAGAGCTGGAAAGTATCTCTTTGTCCAAGACATCCAGAACTATTTAACAAATAATATGCATTGTAAATTTCATACGTTTTATAAACCATTAACATTATTTTTAAATAAATTGGCCAAGAATATTTGTAGTAGTTAAAAAAAATCTTTAATAACTCCACTGATGTGGAACTTGCTTTTAAAAAGAGAACAAAATTTGCTTGCTAAAACTTCTAAGTTTTGAGTACGCTAGAATTTAGAATTATTGAGCGGTGGCATTGAAACAAAATATTTTAGTCAATGATTACTGTTTCTTTTTTTTAATTAAAAGGGTGGATGTGGTATTATTTGCCATTTGCTTGGTTTAATTTTTTTTATCAAACCTATATCAATGAAAATGATTATTAAATAAACTTCTGACAACCCTTTGGAACTAAAATGCTTTGAAACCTCTTATATAATTATATAAAATTGTCCTTTTATATAACTTTCTACTAGCATACTAATTGTTCAATATATATTTTTCATTAACTGATAAAAGTATTATTAAAAAGTTCCATGATAAGAGTACTACTAAAAAGTTCCATGATAAAAGTATTATTATAAAGTTTTATGATAAAAGTATTATTATAACACCCTTAAGAAGCTTTACATAAATCTTAAAATGTTATTTAGTTGCTGCTCTTTCTGTGATAGAGGAGTTAATATTTCGTGCATAGATATTACGTCGAATTATTCACGAATTCTCTTACACAGAATTGCATTCACGAGACACCAGTTGGAATCCCTTTCCTTTGACCATGCAAGATGGCCGGCACTGGCTGACCTTGTGCCACGGACCCCAACTATTTTCGGAAATAGGAGACTGAGGTGCAGGGGACAAGGCAGAAGCTCCAGATAAAGCTGTTGAGGATAAAAAAATTGCTTCAGAACATATTTTTGTATTTAAATGCAATAAAGAATATATATCATAGCAATGCTTCTTAAACTTTTTTTTTACAGGATAATGTTTTTTCAAAAACTATTTATTTCCTTGAGTTTTGGAACCTGAATGTTTCAGGTTCGAGGCCTGATTTCACCGAAGAACCGTCGTGCACGTTAATTCCGTCAGAATCAAACGTTTTCTCTCTGGTGTTGTGTGGAAGTTTGATGAGGGGGTGCCAGCTCAGGTGTTATCCTAGTTATTTGATAGCAAAATTGCGAGGTACGTCTCAAAATAACCATAGTGCTGCTTTAAAATGAGACTTGCAAATAACTATTCAATACATTCTTTTTAATAACTATTCAATACATAACTTTCAATAACTATTCAATACATAACTTTCAATAACTATTCAATACATAACTTTCAATAACTATTCAATACATAACTTTCAATAACTATTCAATACATTCTGTATGGATAAAAAAGCATAATAGAATTCACAAGCCTACCCCACTGAGTCGATTTTGAAAATATTTGTATCATGTGAATGCTTATAACTCTTAGATACGACATTATTGACTGCCCACGCTCCGTCATTCTCCGTTTCCTGGAAAAGTTACTCAGTACTACTTCGCGGTACTTTCTCAATTGGGAAAGTACCACGAAGTAGTACTGAGTAGTTGACAGAAGTTAACAGAATTCTTTAGGCATATTCAGTATAATGAAATCATCCATTTTTATTTTATATAAAAGATCATTCCCTAAATGTATCATCCTCCTTAAATACATAATAAGGATAACCTGTCTTATTTTATTTTTCAATTTTGATAACAATCACAAAATAAAGCTCTGATAGAGACTTCAGTCTCAACAAATAAATCGACTTTGCTGATTAATTTCACTAACCGCTGACATTCCTAACCAGTTTGAATTCTCTGTGCTTAGTATTCAAGTTTGATTTTAAATGGTACTTTCTATTCTTGAAATGAAATGGAGTATTTAAATATTATTAGATTAATGCTATTAATATGGTTGGGGGAAGTTTGTTGCTGACGACGACTAGTTCGTTATTACAATTGATTAGTTTTTGTCTCCTTTGAGAACATTTTATCACAAAATTAAAATGTTCATTTTTAAAAGATTCGTAACTATTTGGATTTCCATTTACCAACTATTATTTTGGTCTCAAGAGCTCAAAGCATAAGAAACAAAATAATTAATAATAATTATTAATAATTCGACTATAATATCTTTTATTACATTAGAAATGTGATGTAAATTGCTTATATAAAAACTATTTTAAAAGCAAAAATTTAGCTATAATATTATGTTAATTGTTTGTATAGTGAACAAATATTTAGTTACAAAATTAACAATAACAAAACTTACTAGACGAACAACGAACGTCATTTGCGCTGTCTGTGCTGTAACCGTTACAGTCAAAAGGCTGGAACAAAATAAGAAACGATGAACTTTTTGAAGATAAATTACCAAAGATTTCATAAAGAGTTCAATCTAACTAAAGTTTTAACAGACTAACGAATAGCATAACACTTCGAAAATGTTTTTAAACCCTCACATTATCAAAATGTGCAGGTTTTTTTTTATCCTTTATTTTTTTACAGGTCTTGTTTGATCATTTATTTTATATTTTCCATTTTAAGGTATAAAATAAAAGAATAAAATGTTCTGGAAAAAGTATTTTACCTGACATTCCCCTTTCACGCAGTACATGTTTTGATTGTTGTAACCCCGCCAGCAGGGTGTTCCGTCTGGTATTGTCCAACCTTGGGTCATGTAACCTCCCCCTCTCTTATGGCACCAAACATAACAAGAATGGGAATCTGAAAAGATACAATATTTAGTTTTTGGAAGATCATACAAAATATTGAAAGTAAGATTAGAATTCTTATAATTCTATTTTAATATATACAGTTGGTTTCTAAGGTTCTTGCATATCAGAATGTTGGCTGTCGGCTTATTAATATTCGTTTTAAAATCCATATCGATGCTGAGAATGAAGTAAACAGATTGGCTAAGGAGGCAGCAGAATCGAGATTTTACAATAAAAAAATGTCTTTCCCAAGTTTGGGAGTAAATTTTCTATGGAATCAAAGATGTTGAATTCCTGTCTAAAGGGGATGATGGAAACATAGAGGACTTATTCAAAATATGTTATCAAAAGCCAACCTACAGTTTTTCTACTGGACAAGAAATGAAATCATGTATTTCATAGGGGCTTGGATCCTTTTTCTCGTACTTCCATAGATTAAATTTCACCGAAACGCAATATTGCTCTTATGGGACGTCAATGATTGACACATCTCTCTATTTAGGTACATAATACTTCTTCACCAACATTTATCATTTGATACCATAATATCAATTTATTAAGCTGAGCAATGCAGCCAATAGCTCAGCATCAAAAAGAAAGCTTCAAAACAGACTTCACTTGCTTTAGAATTATATACATAATTTCAGGTCAGATTATCGACTAATTTATCCTTATAATTTTCAGTTTTATTTATATTCCAGTTCCATGAATGTTCATTTATAATTCTGATTATCGTCAGAATACCGATGTAAGATAACAGTTTTATTCCATCAAGATTCGAAGTCATCACCCCAAATCCATCTATTCTCTCTCTTCACATGCGTTTAATGTCAGTTGTTTATTGTGTGGGGGTGGACCTTTTTTCAAATATGACTTTCGATGATCATAAAATCTGAATCTACAAACTAATATAGAACAGTGAGCGATAAATTATCAGGATAATGAAATAGAACCTTAAAGTCTTGTTTTTCCAATTATTTTTATGTACATTCTAATCAATGATTTTCATTCATTCCTTTTTAACCATTTTATATTATCCTCATAAACTAATTTCCTTTTAAGATTTCACCTAAATGAAATAAAACCTTGTAATTAATTACTAAATAACTTTTTATTAAATACAAATTGAAGGTATTCTCTGGACCCAAGAATATATTCTGCACTCGCAGTAATGCGTTCTCTGCTGACAAATAAGATTGGGTGTCATGAATTGTGGCAAGAATCAAGGATCATGTTTAATTTTTGTTAGTGTAATTATGGTTCGAAACATTTTTGTCGAATTGTTCAAATTTGTAAAATTTCTTTCCTTTTTTTTCATTTCTGTATCGGATCTCCTTTGCACTTTTTATTCAAAAATCCCTTTTTATGCTCTTCTTTCTCATTCTCATCTTGTTCTTGTTCTCATCTCGCAGACTCTTGTGCATGTGTTTTTTTATACAGTTTTACAATAAAAGGATTTTTGTATATTTTAATACACACCCAATAATATCTAAGATTAGTTCTATACACATTCTTTAGCCTTTTGGATGTTGCTTTTGAAAATCTGATGCAAAAATCCCTTCCCTCCTTTTTTTCTTATATAGAAAAGTGAACAAACGAATAATTGGGCAGACAATCAGTCTTCCGGTGTCTCTTTCACTTCATGTCTCCTACACTGTTTATATACTCACAAAGGCTGTGGCCACAAAAGCATGAAGTGGTGTTATACTATTTTATGCTGGTATTGGTAAGACCACTTGATAGTTCTGGGGTCCATAAAGAGGATAAAACAAATTTGTTGAGGATTTTAATTTTAATACATAATTTTTCTTTAAAAGAGGCCCTTCTATTGAAAAATTTTCCATCATCTTTTTTTCTCAAATAACTTTATAGAATGTATATATATATATATATATATATATATATATATATATATATATATTCATTGGGAAAATCTTGTAGAATGTTTCAATAAATCAATCCAACCATTTTCAGACTTATTCGCATTCATCCAATATTAATTTTTCTTTAATTCTGTGATTTCCAATTTTTACATTAAATAGAAAGTTGGCTACAGTTTCATAGAAACTTTGAATGAAAACAATTGCAATTGTTTTTAAAAGTACCTAACACGGATTTTAACGTAACAATTTTTTATATACCGAAGAGTATAATCTAAATATAAATATACAAATAAAAATGAAATTTTTGAATAGTTTGTAAGGCATAGAAATCCTAATTATTCAGCATTCTTCAAGTTTTTCTCATAAAAGCTTTCAAGAATAAGGAAGATTTTATTGAAGTTTTATTACATTAATTTAGTAAATATATTTATTTATAAAAATAGGTAGTAAGACATCGAAATAAAATATTTATATTCAATTTATTGACTACACAAAGGTCAACCAGCCACCAATTTAACCGACCAATAGTTGAATAAGATCTGGGACTTCCTTTTTTAAAATTAGAGCCCTCTTTTAGAGCATACCCCTACAAAGTGATAATCTATAATCAAGTGATGAAATCATTAAATGAGTCCATTGTTATAGTTAAAAGAGATCAGTATTATTAAATGAGAATTCATTTTACTACTTAATCATTATTCAGGAACTAATTATTAATATTCAAACTACCGAAGCAGGCAGATAAAAAGTTTAGAGACTTTTTGAAATTTTTTATTTAAATTTTTTTAAGGTATGAAATGAAGACACTCTTAGGAAATCAAGATTTTGGAAGGTAAATAATGTTTTAATTATTCAGTTTATTCTTGCTATAAAACTGCTTTTTCTAAGCTTTATCCTAAATTCTACCTTTAGACAACCATTTTTAAGAGCAATTTAATTTTTCCTCATTATTATTTTTTCCCATTAACTGCAAGCATACATATATACTGCATGATTAATTTTTACTAAATGATTAATCTCTCAAAATTAACTCGACATCGAAGTGCAATTTCTTGGAAGAGCGAAGAGAACTCACTTTCTTGACTAGGAAACTGGGTGCCAGTTATTTCCAGAGTATTGTCTCTCGACGAAGCTTGGCGGCATGTGTCGCTGATGAACTCATCCAACATTAATTTCCTCGTAGACAAGGAACAGATCTGATGAACAGAAAAACGTAACAAAAGGAAACAGTTTGAAAAAAATTAAATGTACAGATATGAAAAATAAAAATTTCTATTATTATTAATATTGTTATTAATTTTATATACATTGTACCTTTGAAGATGTTTTTCATACTAACTTTAGGGGTAATTTTCTGAATAATTTTTATTATTATTATTATCACCTTAATGTTGCAAAGTTTCTATTTTTCTTCAAAAAATTTGCTTTGCGAATATATACATATAAAATCCTTGTTGCAACTACCGAACAATCGGTTGCTGTAGTGTTTTCACTGTATAAATGCGCTAAGTAATCATCAGTGTTCAGAATGAGACGCAGTTGGTGAATTTCGTCAAGAATTTAAATCGATTTGTAGTGTCGTGCTTTTGAATTTTTCCCTTTATTTTGGGAGCAAGTTAGTTTGAACTATGTTTGTGTACAAAACACTGAATTAGTTTTGATTTTATCAACTGTTAACTATTTGTAAAGGATAACGCAAGCAAATTTCTATTTCTGCCCTCTTATTGAAAGCCATCAATTTCACAAACTCATCCATACAGTGAAAATATTTTTAGATACTCTTCCATTGTATGGGCTCGCCGAAAATGCAAAATTACATCAAATTTCATGTTCAAATTCACTTTATTCACTTTTCAGCTATGTTCGCGTTTTGTTCACATTGGCGACATTTGTTTTGCCATTCGCTTCATTTGGCGACTTGATTCGCGTTTGACTCACATTAGCGACATCTTGTGCCCTAATAACGGAAAAGTACCTATTTTTAAATCATAAAAATGAACTGACCATTGAAATATTAACTTCATATTATTATTCATATCAGAAATGTTTAAGGATAGAAAATTTTTATCCATTTTATTGGACACATAATTATAAATAAATAAGTTTTGACGATCTGCTTTATTTTAAAAAAAAATCTGGAAGAATCGAATATTCATGAAAACTGAATATTCGATCTAAATTAATTTGATGGAGTAGTTTTAAGCAGGGAATAACTTTTTTAAAGTTTCATATATTTAAATAAAAATTTAAAAGAAAATATTGTTACAAAATTAAAAATCATAACTTAGAAAACAAGCATTTCCAATTAATTTAAACGAATTTTTATTAAACTTAAGATAAATAATGACATAATAAAAAAAATTCTGAATTAGAATAAAGAGCTTAAAAAGTAATAAATAACTAATTAAAATATTCTTCAATCAAATTCCATTTATATTTTTTAAATATTTTTGAAAATGCACTGTGATCTAAGATAACTGTATTAACTAAATTAAGATAACTGCTTTTTGCATGACAGAACCCTGTTTTTATACATTCAAAGTAAATATTTAGTTGTAAGAGGAAAACTGAAATTATTCGAATAAAAATTATTCTGAAAAATAAAAATTTTAAGCAAACTGATATGCAATTCTCATCTTGAAAAATTATAATTTAGTTTTGAATAGAATAATGATATCCAAATCCGATATATTCCAAACCGAAAAGTTAACTTTGCCATTTGAGTAAAACAAATTTCCGCTTTCACATAAAATGCGAATCCAAATTAATTTCTTTCTTTATAGTATATTAATTTATATTATATACAATTATTATAAATCATAAACAATAACTGAAGAATGATTTTATTCAATAGAAATAAATTCTGCAATTTAGAAATGCTTCTGTTTAAAATGTTTGATATTTGATGCAAAAGCATAAATGCTGCAACAATTTTTCTATAAGGTTAAGATTTAAATTCTAACAAACAGTTTTTCAATAAGGTTTATTTTTAAGCAAAAGAAATTAATATTTTTTTTGTCTAAAGGGTCATGCAATGATCTTTTTTTTCCCTTATTGATTTGAATTCCTTTTTAGACTAAGTTCCTTATTTTTGATTGGTAAGGAAGAGTAAAATACATTTACAGGATTTTTAAGAGAAAGAAATTACTGTGATCGGTATTAAAAGAATAGGAAGGAATAATTATTTAACATTATAATCCATATATGTTAATATAAAATTATATATAAATTATCTGAAAATCATAAATTTGTGATGTGAATGTAAGAAATTATATTATAAAAGGGGATCTTTTCCTTTCATGATTGAATTTCATAATTCATATTTCAGTTTTGTGAGAACGATGCTGCGATAGCAACAAACAAATTAGAAGATTTTTAAGAATTGTAGAATTTCTTAAAATAACGAAGCATTCATGCTGAGTATATTTAAATTCAATTCTTACCCTGCTTGCGTCACACGTGAGAACTCGTCTGTCTTTTCCTACACAAAAACGTCCACCGTTCTGAGGGCTGCCATATGAAAAGAGAAAAATATATATTATCTTTTAAAAATAGAAAGGATAAACGTTGAAACTTATGTGAAAGTCTATCCACATAAAAGGCAATTAAAAATGCTTTGAGCTAGATGGATGCAAACGGTTATACAGTCTTTATAAATATCTAAAATTTTTTGAACGAAATCCATCCAGAGGAAGTTAGTCTATACGATTATTAGAATATGATCTAAAATAATAGCTGCTAAATTAAGAAAATTTGATAGACAAATTTAGCATTTAAAGAGTAGTGTGTATCAAATTTGAAATAAAAATCTGTTAAAAGATTCAATGTCTATGGTCTACATTTTTACAAGCATGCAAACACAATAACTCAAAACTTTAATGATTTAAATATATGAAATCACGTATGTTTTTGCGACTACTGTTGTGGCTCAGTGTGAAACTTTAGTTTCAAATGGTTTGAAAAAAGGAGCCCACAATATATATTCTATTTTCTGTTATTTGTTCATTAACCGTATTTCAACGATTAATCACACTACTAGTTCTGTCTTATCTACTGTTTACCAAAATCATGCGGTGAAAAATCCTCAAATTCATTTATTAGAGAATATGTTAAAAGTTTGTGGAGCCTACTTTTTTATTTTTAAATTTTGTCTTCTGCCTTCTCTGAAAAGGAAAAAATAACACTGAGCGTAAAATAAAAATTTCGATTTATTTTTGAGGAGCAATGAAATATAAATAAATAAAAGGCTTAAAAAATATTTCGGATATTATACTCGAATCATAAAATTTGATACTAATCTTAAATCTTTGAAAATAATCCTATATGTACTTTATTATAATAAATAAAAACCGTTTCAAATCAAACTATCGTTTTAATTCGTTTATTTACCAAAGCACGTTGGCCCTGTTCGTTCTATTCTTGATTTTTACCCACAGTTTGAACTTGAAATCAGAGAGTGTGACTACAAGAGTGATAGCAGCGTTATTTAATAGAGTATCAGGCATTACATTTAATAGCAAGCACATCACAAAAAATAACCATTCATGATGAAGTTTATTGAAAAATCTCTCACTTACCGTGGGTTGTCACATCTTCTTGTTGCTACCATAATGCCCACTGCTGGGACAGAACCTCTGGCGACGCAGTCCGATGTACAAGGGCTGTACGAGGACCAAGCACTCCAACCGCCATCGATTATACCTCCTCGCAGAGTCCCGGCAGATCTTTGCATGTGGGCGCATACACCACCTTGACACCACTGTGTACAGAATGGATTTAAGGGGAAAAATGAAGCAGATGAATTATACTTTTGTCAAAAAATCTAATTCAAAGAACCACAAAATATAAATACATAAAAAAATTATACTCTTTCCTTCCTTGTGTGACAAATAATAAAAACAATAATGATAAAATCAAGGGTTTTGAAAGTTTTAAAGGATATTGCTTTTAAGATAATCGATTGTTTAAAAAAAATTCTAATATTTTAAAAAAGAGGGTTAAAAATTGAAAATTTATACTACCAAGCTTTATATTGGAAATGCAACAACAATACCAAACTGGATTATTTTGTAATATTTACATGTTATATTTTACTGTAATGTAAATGTTTTATTTACGAATGCTATTAAATTACATAAATTTAAATTCTGTTATAGCCGACATTCCAGCTGGGATAAATTGCTTATTAACTGAAAAAGAATTTTATAAAATATTATTATCTATTTTTACTTATTTAGATGGAAATTTCAGCATTTTGTAAATCCAGTCTTTTAAATATAAATTTAGATAATTTTTTTCATATAAGAAATTTGAAGATGATGTTTGAAAAGTTATATCATCAGTATAGGAATGAAATCGATTCTCTCACCTTGTCTCTTCCACAACTTGTACCTTCCAAAGCTGGATGCGCGGCAAACGACACTCCCTTGCTGCCATACCCAGTGTCGCATCTCAACATTCTGCAGATTTCCTGTTGCAAAAAGCAAAGGATATTGCTTTTATAGTAATATATAATATAAAACAAATTTATAAGCAAAAGTATATTTCGAAATTAATAATATCCAATAGAAATAAAATAGGAGTATAGAAAATTACATTTGGGCACATTTATTAACTAATCATAGCTATTATACTGTAATAAATTAAATTTATATGCCAATATAACAAAGTAATCAAAAAATCCACAATATTCTATTTTCTGTTTTAAACGCTTTTAAGTTTTTCGCAGTCTCATCAGAGGTGGAGGAGGAGAAACTTCAGGTAAAAAAACTTGTTTCTCGTTGATCCTGTGGGTACATTAAAGCTGCAGGCTCGAAATATCTTCATTTCTATGATGGAACATACTTGTGTTGTTGGATAAGGGAGGGAATGAAACATAGCCAGAGATAGTTCAGGACTGAATCATAATTTCCATCTCCTTGTAGTCGTGACAACACAGTCATTCTGCTAATCTGGATGCTTTCGGTTAAACTCTTATTTAGTTCTAGTTATACGGATTTATCAAAAAGCAATTACGGATTTAGGTCAGTGCGTCTATCCATGTCCTTTGTTGGGGCATCTGAATATTTTTGATGGAGAAGAATCAGGTCTTTTATATAATGCGTGGAACATGTCGAATATATTTTTTTTATTCCTTCACTATTCTAATGCATATATTGCAATTGTAGGTTGATATTGATGTTGATGATCGATGTTTGAGACGTATTGTAATTGTACTTAGTTCTTTGAATAGTTCTGGTAAATACTAAGCATACATTTTACGTAGTATCCATTTGTAATTATATGGAATCTTTTTCCAATTCTTATATATTTACGGTATTACCGCATCCATTTCAATGTCACCTCTTTTAATGTTAATTTTACAATCTTCTTTTAAAATTGAGATTATATGCTTTTTTGTCATGCACTTTAATTAATGTTGCTGATTTATCTCATTCAAATGAAGCTTTCAGACGTCCAGAGGACCATTTTTTGTAATGAATCTAATGAGTTTGCCTGAAGCGGCCGGGCAGGTGGATTCTAGTCCGATTGGCATAATCAGATATACAGAAAAAGAATTTACATTTTAGTTAAGAGAGACATTAGATCAATGACCGCTTTCATTTAAACAATAAAAGAATTTTACTAGATTTGATGCTAGCATATAACTATTTAATATACTACAATATTTTTATTTTCTTTGTTTCGTTTTCTTTGAATTGAATTAATTCTTCGGAAATCAATTTTTTTTAAAAGCAACAATGTGATATAAAATTATAATCCCTTATATCTATTGAATTTTATAGAGAGACAGATGAAATAGTTCACAATGCAATCAATTTCGCTCAAGAAATCCGCGCGGACTTGGAAATTATCATGGGAATTCGATGAAAGAAAAAGAAAGCTAAGTTTACTAAAGGATCGTGTGAATTCCGGAATAATGTATAAAGAGGAAATAAAAGGAGATAACTATTTTCTATCCCGTTGGAATGATTCAATATATTAACTTAAATTTCAACAGTTAATCAAGGAAATATGCAATCCATACATCATTCAGTACACTGAACAACAACATCACTGTCTATCAATTACATGATAATTAAGATGGAAATGAATGCAAATTTTATATAAAAATGATCAAAAATTATATTTTTGGTTGCTACGAATAAAAATCAAATACAAATAAGGAAGAACCATCGAATTTTTGCAATTCAAACAACATTATAAGAAAAATCTCTCTTCATAGAATTGTAATTTTGAAATTTTAATTATTTTTATAAATACAGCAAATTACGAGACATTTTTTTAAAAATTAACAATGATTAAGATTTTATCTAAAATAATCTGTAAGCTTGTGATTTTGAATACATACAATATTATTTATATAGTATATATTAACTCATGAAATATATTCAGTAATCAATGATGATGCAAATTACTTCGTAATTTTGCATTTTAGTATTAAAAATTAAATCAATTTTTCTTAAATTTAATTATTGTATTTTGTACTCATATGTAACTTGCAAAAATAGGATAGAAAATTAAAATTCATCTAAGGTGGAAAAGTTGAAGTTTTACCACTGGTTGACTGCCATAACTTCTAACATTAGTTAATTCAAGGATATCTTTCATTAATGAAGTAAAAAAAAATACCTCCGAAGTTTGCAGATTTGATCTTCTACTGCCATCACCGTATCGAAGTGTGCACTGGTAGTCAGCGTCGTACACTTGTCCTGGCAGCTTTTCTGGGGGAGGTTCAAGAAGATCCGTAGTGTAAGGTGTGGGAGCTTGCAGGCAGCTTGCTTGAGGAGATCTGTTTGAAAGAGGAAGCAATATCATCAGTTTATGAAAAAATATATTAAAAAATCGTCCACCTAAGCTTTAACTAAAGTCAGTTTTGTTCAATTAAAACATATTTATTTAAAGTATAAGAAGAAACATTATTTTTAATGTTTTTCAAATATAATTTGAAAGAAATAAAATATATTTATTAAAAAATTCGAGTTTTATTGAATTTGCACAAGATCTTTGGTTTAAGAAGGTTACCATTCCGAAGAGTTCTGATAAATTTTAGCAATTATAATTACAATCAAAATGTTGAGTGTATAATTAATAAACAGTTTTTGGTCATCATTCATTTGTTTGTCTGAGGTAGATGAGTAAATGGGTTTAATTTTTGTGTTTCTTTTTCATCTTACAACAAAATCAATTCAGATGACTTTGAGTCAATTTTTATATTTCCTTAAAATTTTTAAGTAATAATTTAAAAAGAATTTAATCAAAAATTATTAATAAGTTTAAAAAAAATGTAATTTAAAAAAAGATTTAAGAGTGTTTAAGGATTCGAACACAATTTTACGTTTTATCGACACCGAATACAAGAAAGATGTTAGGATGAGGAACTAAATGCAAAAAATGATAATGAATGCTGCAAAGAATGTTAAATTGGAATTCATAAGGTGCGAGAATATTCAAGAAGAATATTCTCGCATAAGGGAGAAATAAGGGAGAAATTTAAACAGCGAATATGCGAATATAGAGAAGATGATATAAAAATGAGTTGAAGAATGTCAAGAGTGCAATGATATATTTCCATTACAGACAAACAATGACTAATAATGGTTAAGGATAAATATGTGGATTGTAGCTAACTTATGATAGGAAATTTGTGTAGATGATAGTTATGCACATAAATAAAGGACTATTGAAAAATTTGTTGATATCATCGCATATGTAGAAGCTTTATGAAGAGATCAAAAGGAATTAGAAGAAGCCAAGGTAGACAATATGTACAAGAATTAATTCGTTCATTTTGTAATTCTTTACTCTAGAAATAACATTTTACCTTTCGTTTACACCGAGAACACGCACACTTACCCCCTCCCCACAAACACGAAAGAAATTGTAATCGTCAAATTGCATCTGACAATGAGATTTTTGCATTCTCGACGCTTTGATGTTCCATATATCAAAAAAAAAAAAAAACCATCATATTATTTGGAATTATGCCTATCTTAAAGCACATTAATTCTAACTGAAAGTAAGACGTTTGAAGTTTAGTATTTGATTTTTACTCAAAACTACAGATGTGTATTCGATTTCAGATATACACTAATTCTAACGGGAAGTCTCAAAATAACTCTCTGATAAAAGGTGAAAAATAAAATGGATACATCTCCGCATATGGTTTTATCGACAAAATCATAACTCTGCATAAATTTTTATATCAATTTTTATTATAATTTGTTGAAGACTTGATGGTTTATCAGGGTGCGGTAACTCAAATAAATAAACAAATTTGATATTTGAACTTAATTCTAAAACAGGATGTGCATCAAATTTATTTCAGGACTGGTTAAAACGAAAAAATCAAAATGCCTTCTCAGTTTTCACCTTTTTATTGCGAAGCTTAGAACATAAAATGACGTTTCAGGGAATAGAGGTTTTAGATAATTGAGGAAGAATATTGTCTTTGATTTATTTTAACTTCCGATATGTTTTAATGTATTATATCAATACGCAGGAATTTTTGCAGTGAATGTTATGTAATTTTAAGATTCTCTTTTACTGTGATTTTTAAACACTGTTAAAGTTGTTTCATGTTTATAAAGATGGAATTAGGAATTCGATTTTTCGTTTCTTCCTGCTGTGCTTAGGTCTTCAATTTTTGTATTCTCATTCTTCTCGATGAAAATGTACTATTTTAATATTTTTAGAATTTACTTATCAATTAATAATAAAATCGAATTTTGTTTAAATATCATAGGTAGTCAGAGTAAAATGATTAGATAATTAAATTTGGATTTTTTTTAAAAAAAGGTAGTGATATAATAAGTATATTCATAAAAACGTGCTTTTTAAGAACTTCTTTTAATTAATTAGGACATATCCTCAATGAGGGACAAAGATTAAGAGTAGTTCTACTGCTGTAGCTCATTGTAATTCAAATAATACCTTGAAAGATGCCTATTAAATTTTAAAAGAGAAATATCTAATAGAGAGCAAACGAACCTGAGGAACTTTTCCAAGTACTGCTTGCTGCAAGAAGACCATGTTGTCTTCCCTGCTCCAAGGGTCGGGGACATTACATACGTATCTGAATCGCAATGGTTTCCATCTTGGTGACCGTCGTGTTCCATTCCCAGGCTAATAAGAATACACGATATTATCAAATAATTCAGCGGAAATCTCTCGCATAATATCTTATTTAAACAATATATACTTTTCAATGTATTTCAAAATATAATCTCAAATTCATTACTATTTTTGAAAGTGCAAATATTGAAATGGGGTTATCTCTGTTTCTTATCGATTTAATAGAAAATATATTTTTTCAGAAGCAAACTTGTTCTATTTTTTCTTTCTACTTTAATAGTTGAATAACAATTCAAATGTTTCAAATCATTATTCAAGTTTTATTGATTAAACTTCAGGATTAAACTAACGGAATCGCTGTCATTATTTGTGAAAAGTTGCATAATTTTAATGCAAATATTTCACTTTCCCCAAGTCGATGAATATATCTCACCATTATTGCAGTAACTTTGATTTGGCAACATTTCCGTGACATGACTACTAAATTTAGTGTCGAAAATTTATTCCTAGAAACGCACGGCCTCGGATCTTGGAGAAGCTTGGTACATTAAATATGGAAAATTTTCAAAAACTTCGATTCTTCACCTCACTTGACAATAAAAATGAACAACAGTTCTGAAATTCAGTTTCATACGCAAGGATAATGAGTAATTCACACCAATATACTTGAAAACAAGTATTCATCAGAAGATCATCATCAAAAATAAATATGCATGAAGCTAGGCACTCTGTCAATCACATTCTTAGTTCAATTCGGCTTGAATAGTTGGTCAAACTGTACATAACAACGAAGCCTAATGAGATCTGTAATTCCTGCTATTATATAATTATAGTTCGAGCTCTATTGGCAGTGAATTTTATAATACATAAACATATCTTTGCACACATTTGTATTGGTGATTTTTTACTGTAAATTAAATTATTGAAATCCGTGGAACCTGTTTTCGTCCTTCCTTTCATAAATGAAAAGCGACATATGGTTAAATATTATTAGATTGAAAATTCGAAATGCAATTAAACACATTTTAATTTCAATGAATGTTTTTATTTTTATCTCAGACTGGTAACATTATAAAAAGAAATACTCATATTGTATTATTTACAAATTAATAAAGTTAAATAAATATTGCGATGAAAAAACAATAAGAGTATATTGTTATACCTGTGTCCCATCTCATGAGCAGCTACAAGCACTGTTTGAAAACTGGTCCCTTCGCTGATCGTGCAGCTGTTTAGAGGATTGCACATTCCGCTAACGGGAGCCAAACCTAGAAATAAATCGAGCAACAATCGATTTAGCTTAAAATTTCGAACAGGTTTTGAAGGCTATCAATAAAAAGTGCCCACTGTTTTAAATTTTCTCTAATATTAAATGAGGTGAGTACATTTGAAGAAATAGATGCAAATTATTTATATAATAAATACAGATTTAACGTGCTTCTAATTTAATCTGAAAAAATGCCATTTTTTTCTACTTCAAGTGAAACGCAAATAATTTATATTGAAAATTTTTGAATCTTGAAAATAATATACGGAGCAGTAAGCCAATTTAAATAACAAATTCTTAAAATAGGATTTGATGACACTTTTGAAAAATGAGAGCTCAGGGTGATAAATTTGTAGAATTTAACTTCTTTAAAGGTGAGGTTTCCGGTCTTTAATTTAATTTATAGGAATTTTAGACCTTGCATAGTATAATAAAAGACACAAAATTATCTGCAGAGTAATTATAAGAATGACAGATTAGTCCTCTGATGATGCATTTAGCTAAATGATTTAATGGTACAACAATTATATCACTCGTGCATCACAAAATATTTTTTATAGAATATCAACTCCTCCAACATCTAAAGATATTAAAATGAGTTACGTAAGAGAATCTTTAAAGTTATTTATGAGCTAATCTTAATCAGAATTAATTTATGAAGAAATCATATTAATTCTTCACTTTTCTTAGACTTTAATTGAAAAGTATAATGTGAATGTGAAATATAGCATTTTCTAGGAAATATTAGGTTGTTCGGAAAGTAATTTCGTTTTTTCCTGACAAAGGATTTAATTGCATTTTTCGCACCCAATTTCATACTTAAACCGCAAAATCATTTTATGTTTTAAGAGCTGATATAGCAAGGCTTGAGTGTGAAAAAGTGCAGCTGATTCTTCGCAGTAGCTTTTGGATGGTGCCCTTTTAAATATGGAGAGCAATAAACAGCATTTTCGTCATTTTTTTCTTTTTTGCTATAAAATGTAAAAATGCTGTTCAAGCCAAAAATAAATTAGCCAATATGTGTGGAGAAGATGTGTTAACAGTACATCAGTACCAGAACTGATTTGCAAAATTTTTCCTTCAAATGAGGAGGCCAAAAACCACCTCGATCAGTTTTTTTTTACAGCAAAGACCAAAACTTTTATGAGCGTGTAATCATGTTACTACCAAAAATATGGCAAAAGGTATTAGACCAGAATGGCAATTTTATAATTTAATAAATAATTTATTCATTAAACGAAAATTTCTTTTCATTTTGACACAAAAATACGAAATGACTTTCCGAACAACCCAATAATATAGGATATATTTTTTTCAAGTTCAAAAATATATTTGAGTCCATTTCTAAGCAATATTAAGGACCGATTTTGGAACGGAGTTCATTATTTTAAATTGTAGTGAACCTAAGGAAATAATAAACTTTCTTCAAGTTTCCGCACCACACCAATAGAATCGGTCTAAGCAATAGGACTTATGGTGGAGCATTCTGAAAAACCATACTAGGATTTGATTTTCAGGTGGTTCTTTTTCCATTTTCGTGGAAATACGATTCTATTAAAATATTATAAAAGATAATTTTTTCAAATAACTAAACATTTAATTTAACCGTGCTTTTCTAGAGAAAAAGACCGTCATTGCGACAGTTCGATGGCTGGAACTAAAGTTGAGCCGTAATGACCTACGCCACAACTCTTCTCGTAGGAGACATATCTTGTCATTGAAGATTTCAGAGCATTATTATGTTCACTAAGGAAGTGAGAATAACCACTGAATTGTAAGTTTCTCATCTCCAAAATTGAGAAACTCGTTGTGGAAAATTTTCTGTCTCAAGATTAGAGTAAATACTCAATAATAGATTCGGATTGCAGATTAATATATGAACATGTAAATTACAGATCAAAAGCAGTTATGAATTTACAGTGTAGGGTTAAGAAAAAACTTGTGTATTTTTTGGAGAATATTATTGTTTAGAAAATCTCTAATAAAAGAACTATTATATGTAAAGCAAGTGAAAAGTAAAAAATCAAGTTGATACTTACCTACAACGTGCCTTTTTCTTCGTCCACTTTCGTCAACAACATACATGTTAATCCTAAAAGAAAGGAATGCAATGCTTAAGCAAGAGAAGTAAAGCATGGTAAACCTGAACATTGTTTTGATGTTTAAAATATCATCGAGTTCGGAAATATCTTTTGACCCGCCTTTATTCGTTCGCTTTTTTCGAATGCCACCTTTATAAGTCTATTTTGCATCGATTCTAAATTAATATCCCGATGAGCCAGAAATTTGTAAACTTTAAACATAGTTAAAAAAAGGGTGGACATGCTACATTAATCTACTTTTTTGTCTATTTGTTGGTTTGTCTTTTCATTACAAATTTTACAATGAATTTTAAATTTTTTGTTCGATAGATGGTGCCACATCAAATCCTTAACTCTTTGGGAACTGAGTTCAAAATCCATTGTAAAATTTGACACACACAAGACTGAAAAGTAATGAATAAAATTTTCAATTATTTCTTTTTATAAAGGTACCTTTTTAAAACGAACTAAAAGCTTTCAATTATTTTCTCCTAGCCTTCATACGGATTTATAAACCCATATACACTCACAATCATGTGGTAGAAGAAATTTATATTTTAAATCTATTTTTAAAACGTGGCATATTAAAAATATTTTTAAAATTACAATTTAATTATAATTAAAATTAAAAATTAAAAAATCACCTCATAAAAATTGCCTATTTGTATCAAAATTTGAAGATAATGGGTATAAAAATACTGTTTACTATGCAATAAAGGTTAAAACAAAACAAATCGTATGCTTGGAAGTTGAGAAGAGAATTCAGTTTCTAAATAAAATTTTGAAACAGGAAAAAAAATGTAAAAACAAAATAAAAGTATTCGTTTTGCGTTTTCTGCGCTTATAAAAACACTAGAACTAATTGAGATACTCTAACTATGGAATTACATGTTCAATTTTATTTTACCCATTTATTCAGCCTGATATGATTCATACAGGACTACCTTCGCGTGCAAAACCTGAATTTACCCTTTTTCAACCTTAATTTGTACTAATTCACGACAAATCTCCCATGAGAAACACTTCCGTCTTTTATGGGCCACGTAACAAAGGTAGGCTTTTTTTATGAATACAAACAGGGGACAGTGGCGGAAGTTTTTTCCTTCGAAAGAATCATCAATTTCTGTAGAACAAGTGAAAAAGGTGAATCTTCCAGTTCTGCTTGACCTTGGTCAAACACAAGACTAAACGCTTGACCACCATTTTCACACTCAGCTTCACACACGATGATAAACGACCGCAAAAATATCTTGTATAACACACACGCGAGAGACTGATTGTGGCATGCTTGGCGACAATCCATCGTAGTTGTTTTGGCAGATACAGGCTAAAACATCGACAATTTATTTCAGTCACTTAGGAAATAGCATGTTTTGATTGGAAATCTACCTATGTTTAACGCTGCAGAAAGATGTCAAGATGTATAGTAGATTTCCGATAGAATCTAAAAAAATCTGATGTAGCATAGACAAATACTTCAGTAACTCGCGCCGTAAAACAAAGGCAGTTTTTAAAATGATGATAAAAATTACATTTTTGGAAAATCAATGTAATTTCATGTATAATAAATTTAAATAATTTTATTGAAATGAAATAATAATACTGATTATTTCTAATCCCCTACACTTGCCTCAATATTACATTTCTACACGCGTCTTTTTAATGACTTATTAAATCACCATAGTTGCTTTCAAAGTATTGACCACATTATGATAGAATATCGTTTACAATTACAAGAGTATTCTGTGCATTGGATTAAGCAATTTTAAGCTATTCAACACACAGAAAAATCGTCTATTAACAGATTAAATTAAGTTAGATTATTGACCCATTCAGCAGCTACCTGAAAGTTATTCTAGGGCGGAGCCAGTAAAATTGGATAATAGCCCAATAATGAAGTTGCATTTTCTAGTTAAATTTCAAGATGGCATCAATGAGTGAATGTTTGACCCCACTGATTTTAATTTCACTTTACAGTTCCTTGAAAGGAAAATTAACAAAACAGGTTTTTTTTTTTGCTTGTTTAGTTCATGACAGTTTCTCAGTTCAAAGTTAGGAATCTGTTAGCAACGTAATGCAGAATCCGCAGATGAATGGAAAGGTGAGATGAGGCTCCTTATAATTAAGAAGTGATAAAAATAATTCACATACCCAGATAATAAAAGCGCATGGTCCCATCTTGGTGATTTTCCTCTGCCGTAGTGTCGGCGATTATGCTGCCATATACAAAAATTAGTGAGGTATGTATCAATGTTATCAGAAGGGCGAAGTTCCTGAAAAACAGATTTTATATTTTAAAGAAAAAAATCTCATATATAATAAAATAGATGAAACAATTATATATAGAAAAATGAAAAGCATGTAAAAAAAGATGCGTTTTTCATAATGCATTGAAAAAAATCTTCATAAAAATTTTCATGATAATTTTGGAATCCTACCTGAGGTTGGGCTTTTAAAGTCTCCATGAGTACTAATCTTATTTCTGGTGATTTCCCCAAAGAAGAATGTTGGAACAATCGTTGTACCTGAGAAGTGAATATTACGAAGGGATCAATGGATAACCACGATGGAAAAATTTCAAATATTGTTAAAATATTAATAAGGAAAAAAATGGAAATATCCCATTACTTGATTGGTTTGAATTTAATAAAGGCTTTAAGAAATCAATTTTATTTGCGCAAAAGTTATCCATTTCTGATGAATTTGCAATATAATTATTTGAAAAAAGTTATTTTATTTTTTACATGTCCCAATAACTAAAATTGTCCCAATAGTTAAATTGTGGGAGATAAAATGTCGTTTAATCAGAAAAATACAATAAACGGCAGAAAAATTGAATTCTATATTTTTTTCTATCAATAAATACACAATATTGAAAAAAAAATGATAAAAAATTTACATTTTTATACCTATATTTGTCCTATTGAGCATAACAAATGAAATATTCTAGGGACATTAACATGAAGCTTTAAATAATAAAGTTCCATTGTTTGGCTATGAATGATCGAATTGTGAAGCTTTGAATTTAATTATTTCATATTAATCAAAGGTTGCCGTGAGGTTACGAAAAATATTGATGAAAGATCACTCTTGAGGCAGCCATTTAAATTATCTAAACTCTTCTAAAATTATGATATTCAAAACCTCATAAATTCGTCAGTTTGAAGCGTAGAAAAGTTTTGTTATTTAGAATATTAGTGCGTCAAGAATATTTTACTAAATAAGAATAGTATGAAATGAAAAACTATAAGGTATGTTCAAATGAAAAGGTACGAAATGTCGTAACAAAGTAACTGTTAACATATTTGCCTATGCTCTATAGGGGAACATAGCGTGACATCTGAGTCTACTGCATAGATCGGAGCATGCGCAAGAGAGAGCAGAGGCTCTTATAAAGAGCGCCTTCCAATTGACGTGGAAGTGCATGTGAAGACAGAATAGCGTTGATATTACAAAATTAGATGATAGAGAAGCACTATCGAAGACTACGCAGACCCATTAAGAACAAAAGACCGGAGACATATTCCTATTCCCTATCCTATTTCATGTATGGAAAGAAATAGAGCAATATCATTGATTCGCGCTAACTCTCACTCTGTGACGAAAGTGTGACATCATTATAAATCCAGATAACAAAGAAATGTAAGAAATTTATCTACGGAAATTTGCAGAATGTTTAGAATATATACAATATATTTAGTGAGCGCTAATGCAATTACTACTAAAACACAAACGCACTAATAACTTTAGAATAAATGTTAGTATGGTTGAAACAATTATTGCATAGGAATCCTATTACTTTGGATTCCTATGCAATAATTGTTTCAATAATACTAACATTTATTCTAAAGACATCATTATAAACGAACTTCGGAATAGTTTTGGTACCTATTGCTCATACTGATTGTATATCGTGTTCGTGTTTTTAAAAAAACACAAATTTCTAAGAGATCAGTTCAAGCATTAAAATGATTTTATAAAAATTCTAGATAGTTTTTAAAAATATATATAATTTTTATTATAAGAGCAAATAGCTCATCATAAGTGAATTATGAATGAGAGAAATGCTCGAGAACTAATAATCAAGTGTGGTATCCCTATGTAACATCTGCATAGATTCGGAAAATTTGTTGAGAAAAAATCTGTTTACGAGTCATTGGGTTTCTGCTTCGTTAAATACAGAGTCAGTAGGATTCACACTGTTGGAGAAATTATTGTTTTTTCTGAGAATAACAGATCTTAAATATATAATGCATGGTCAACAAACTGATTCATCTTTCATGTTTAACGCAATAAGAAAACACAGGATTTTCTGATTCGTTTGGCATTTATGTGTGCAGGATAGTTTCACCTTTACAATATTAGGGGTAGTAGCATATTACGCAAATATTTACGTTTGGAATGAATTTATAGATTTAAAGCAATTTTAGAGCAAAATCGAGGAATCATTTAATGGAACCTGAAATAAAAATTACGAAAAAAAGTGCTCTTCAATTTGAAAAATAAGAGATTTTTCAAAATTTGCACTAATTAAATATTTTTATAGAAGTTCTAACAAATAAATAATATTTATAAAGTATTCTTTTAAAAAATTTTAAAATGAAAATTTTAAAAAACTCTTTAAAAAATTTAAAAAGAGTTTTAAAATGAAAGAATACGCGAACATTACTCTTTACAATAGATATATCACAATGCGCTTAAAAAGAATTTAGTTCAATTCTTTCTTTCTTCATTGAATACATCTTTGATTTACAAACAGTAATATAAAAATTTCATTTACACATAGAGTTCTATCCCAAAAGAAATCTTACTGCGTTCATCATGGTCAGAACAAAAGTGGTCATCTGCCGATCCGTGTCACTTGGAAAGGTTCTCCTCATTTGATCATAAAGCGCTTGATCGATAAAAACAGCTGTTTCGATTATTGCCGGGGATTTAGATGCTGTAGATCGTCGCTCTCTGGTCCTGTTTTCAGACGAGGTTTCGTTGATTTCTAAGGCGAGAGTTTCATCTGTGGCTTCAGGTGCTGGCTCTGATTTTGTCGTCGAATTCTTAAGCAAAATTTGATTGTGTTTTCGCAGAGCTGTTGGTAAAAAGTACTTTTTGTTAATTTTTTATTGAATAGTTATACTTAATAAATACTTATTTTAATTATATTTGGTATTGGTTTTGGAAGAATAGACTTTTTACGAAAAGCTTATAAATCTCGATTAATCTGAATTATCGGATTTCTACTGTAATTGTTTTTGACAAATTAAAAAATTCTTCTTTCCACTTTTACATTGTTTTATTTAATAATGTTTTATATAATTTATTAGGAATGTTTTTCATATGCCTTTTAATGCATGACCGAATTTAAACCTGGATATTGAATATTTATGCATGAAAGTTATATTAAGACATTGTAACATGCATTGTGAAATATGCAGAGTTATCATAAAATATTTCCTTGATATTAAAAAATATGGAAAAGAGCAATGGAATATAATTAATTTTTTTCTATGGAGAAGTCTGGTTTTTAATTATTTGTTACTTCAACAGACATCATTAGTGTAGAAATAAGAATTTTGCATTCAAATGTTATCAAAATGACGTCAATGAAAGAACGATTTCGACGGTCTTTGATTCCTTGAATTCAAACTGGCTATTAATGTTTCCTGTAGATTTTGATAATACACAAAAGAAAAAAAATTGCAAAGCTTGTTATAGATATTAGTACAACGGGTTCACAGTGATCGTCTTTGATGCAGTGTCTACTAAGTTAGCTGAAATAGTAATCGCCGCATGGTGAAACTGACTCGAAATACCGACTCAAAATTATAAAAGCGACCAAATGTGCTCAAATTGAAATTTTTTAGCTCAAATAATTTTATTACAAACTTTTTAAGTATCTATAAAATATCGAAACAACTATATTCCAAGTATGTGTGGAACACAACGTTTTGTAACTATTCCTATAATGAAGAGCTCAAAATGGAAGTTCAAAGAGAAACAATGATCTCCGGGCAGCGGTAACCTGGTTTGTAGAGCGTCAATCTCGTAACCGAAAGGTAGCTAGTTTTATCCTCGTCTCAGCCAAAGACCGCCGTGTTGGCTAATGGCAGTTGGGGCACGTTAACTAGGTCGTGCCCCAACTGGTCTTGGAATGGCCAGTCTATGGGTCTTGGAAGACTGCAATGTCTTCCAAGTTCCAATAACAAATTATACCTCTGGGGGTACTGAGTCAGGGATGAGCCGGTTTCTGGTTTGGATCTAAATTCTGACTTGCGGATGGATGAATGAGTGTATGAATGAGTTCGACCACCCCTTAAAAAGGGTTGTGTCGTGTGTGTTCGAGAAAAGTCGTACTTTCACATTAACGGTGCTAGTTAACAACGAAAGGCGCACACTTCTGCCTTAATTCGAAAGAGTCATTCTCATTCGGCTTAGTATGACCAAGTGACATTAGAAAATATACATTGATCCTGAAAATCTATGCAAAATTCCGTACTTCTTCGTAAAATGTGATTAATTGTATCCTGGAACTGAGTACTTTGTTCATTAGATTGGTGGTTTGACTAAAAGCCTATCGTATTTCTTTGATTAAATCTTTCAGTAGTCAAGGGATAAACTAGAGTTTCCTTTTATAAAATAAATTTTTAAAGAATACAAGTGGTGCTTGCAGTCCTTGAGGGGTCTAGGAATTTCTTTTAATCTATACTTATAATAAAGCTCAATGTGTGTGTGTGTGTGTGTGTGTGTGTTGGCGCTCTACAGGCCAGACCGTTGGACCTACAGTTACCAAATTTGGTACATGTATGCCTTGGACGTCCGGAATGTGCACCTCGGAGCCCTTTTTTCGAATTTTTAATTAGAATTTGAATTAATTAAAATGTAAGCGAAATTTCGACGTTTTTCCGCTATAACTTCCGAAAATATTATCGGATAAACATGATTTTAACATCAATTTAAAGATAAAAAAATTAGCTTTCTAATAGTATCAGTATTTTAACATTTAACTTAAGCTTCTATTTGTAATGAATTTTTAAAGAAGCATTTCAACTATATTTTTCAACAATATATTTCGGACAAAACAATAAAATTTAATCTGCAGGAGCACGTTACGAGTGGAAGGGGAAAAATTATCTTTTATCAATAGGTTGCCATCAGATAGATAAAAACTCAAATTAAAAAAATAAATAATTATTGCAAATTAAACATTTAAAAATGCAATTTTCAGCACCTGTCTGCATGAAATGAAATAAATATGAAATATGTTTTTTCTTTTTAAAAAAAGAAAATGCAAAGAATTTGTTGTGACTTTTACAATATTATTAATTAAATAAATCAGCTTTGTTTGGTAATAGAAATACATCTATAAAAAAGTCTAAATGAAGTAAATAGCTTCATAGTATGTAGCACGAGTCTATAAATACTTTAAAAAATGAAGAATATGAGAGATTCATCTCTTTTTAATGAAGAATTAAAAAGAGATGAACTTGTGATATCAGTGTTTTAATGTATAACTCAAGCTTCTATTTTTAACGAATTTTTAAAGAAATATTTTAACCATGTTTTTTTTGAGCACGTGACTGGATAAAATAAAATAAAACAATACCGGAAGTTCAAATAAAAAAAAAACAACTATCATCGCAAATCAAATCTAAAGAAATACAACTTTCAGCATGTGACTGGATAAAATAACATAAATATAAAATGAGATATCTTCTAAAAAAAATAAATGCAAGGCAAAGGATTCTATGATCGTTTGCAATAGATATATAATTAATTCCATAAATTATCTTTATTTACAGTAAACCTGGTTGAATTTAGACAGGATATGCATTGGAATCCCGACTTAATGGCATATTTCTATAATCGTTTGTAATATCTTTATAATTAATTCAATAATTTTTCCCCTTTTTCGCTTTCTTTAAAAAACATATTTAACATTTTGGCAACATCACCGAAAAAAACATTTTTAATATTTTGGAAGCATAATCGATAAATTGTTAGAGCATTAAACTCAAAAAGTTTTTTCGAATCAAGTTACCGACTCTTTAACTACTAATAACTGAATCTTTTAACTTTAAATATTTTTTAAATTTTGGCTAATGAATATGTGATTTAATTGAAAATTTTAGAGCGCATTACTCATGGCGAATCAGCTGGTCGCCAAAGGCGGCTAGTATTAAAATAAAAGTTCAAGTGTTTCGCTATTTTGAGGCGCTAATACATCAGAAGATTGATACAACTTTATATTTAAACTGGTAAAACAAGGCGCAATTTAACAATGAAAATGTGTTTGGCTATAACTCAAAAAATTGATGAAGTTTTCCACGATATGAAAATTAAATTTGGACCAGTTTTCTCTGAAAGTTCTCTCAGCAGATAATCTACCTTTATGTATTTAATCAATGTCAGGTTTTTATCTCATGTACTCAGTGTTGATTGTACGAAAAGATGATTCCCCAATACTCCTTAATAGGAATCTTTTATGCATGAACTCAGCTATATACGATAGATATTTTGAGATTAGAGCCATCACCATAATTTTTTCCTGTCTCTTTTTATATCGCCACGAATTTATAATACTGCTTTCTTAATTCAAGACGCATTATCACTGCTAAAAATAAAGATTTACAAATGGATATTGAATGGATGCTGGATCAATGATCCACAATTCTGACGACATATTGCAATATTATCGATAAAAATTAGGATTCTAAAAAAATACAAGAATTAGGCCAATATCTCTTTTAGCGAGTAAGTCCGGAGATTCTTCTAAAAAATTCAATGCTCGGTTCAAAATTCTATATAAACGTGAGAAGCTAAAGTCAGCCAATAAGTGCATTCTCAGTTCTAAATTTTGATCGCTGAGTGAGATGTGAGGCGACTAGTTGTTTCAGTCGAATTTTTTTTTATTTAATACTATGCTATCTACTTTTGTTATTAGCATCTACAAGTGTTTTTCTTTGTGTACATCTCTATTGTGTTTTTATTACCTGCGTTTCCTGTTTTTCGAAACTTTGTTATCTAGTTTGTCAGACTTTTTGCCATACCTTAACAATATGCGTACTGTAATAAAACAATTAATTACTAAAAAGGTTACTCATTGTAATGAATCATATACTTACCATGAGGACAGAATGTGTCTGGTGAGATTTCTCTTCTTACAACTATATGAGGTTTTTCATATTTATTATTTTTTATTCTTTGTTTCAGATGATCTGGCAAAGGATGAATAACATAGGATGCGGCAGGTGTCTGAATGTAACCTCTCTGCAAGAAAAGCAATTAGAATGCAGAATACATTTTGCATACGAATCAAGCAATGAAAAATAGCAATCAGAATATCAGCACTATTAATCTGCTACCATGACAAATGTGAATTTTCAGTTTTGATTATATTATTTTCCAGTCTAGAATTGACACGATTTTTGAAAGATGCTCAAGTATGACAAAGATGACATTGAGGTAGCACCTAATTCCTTAAACATCCACTGATGATGAATATTTAATCCTTGACGTCTAAATTTAATGTTCACAAATTGAGTGTATCTTTGATGAAACCTAGTTTCGAATTGGAATTATTCTGTTCCGAAGCCAAAACCTTGGTATTAGGTCAAGCATACACAAAAATCGGTTCAAAATTCAATTCAAGTGACGTATTAAAATATACCAATAATTTTCTCGTGAAATATAGGTGCTATAAAGATGAAGTTTAATTTTCGAAAATTAACTGCAAGAAGTTTAAAAATTAAATATCGACCTATAAACCGAAGAGATACTATATGAAAAGTTAACTTAATTCGACAAGTGACATAATTCGGTAAGAACTAATTTCTAGTTAAAAAAAAATGTTATAAATTCCAAAAAAAAAAAAAAAAAAAAAAACTTTTTTAAAATACACTGATGGAAAAAAAATCCCAACACCAAGAAAAAATTATTGCACAGTAATGAAATTTTAGGAATACATTTGTCTAGGTAACATATTTAATTGATTAAAGTTTCAAGACCACAAGTAAAGCCACTGGCGAGAAGAGCCATTTCAAATGTGAAATGTTGGTACATTAGTAACCGGTGTAACCACCAGAATTTTGAATGCAAGCATGCAAACGTGCATGCATTGCGTCGTACAGGTGTCGGATATCGGTTTGTGGGATCGAGTTCCATGTCTGTTGCACTTGGGCGGTCAATGCATGGACGGTTAATGCTGGTTGTGGATGACGATGGAGTTGTCGTCTAATGATGTCCCATACGTGCTCGATTGGAGAAAGATCTGGTGATCTAGCAGGCCATGGCAACATGTCGACACTCTGTAAAGCATGTTGGGTTACAACAGCGGTATGAGGGCGAGCGTTATCCTGTTGGAAAACACCCCCTTAGTAGAGTAGGCCCTGTCTGTCTAGGCCACAGACAGGTCACTAGCAGGCGTTCACTTGGCCTCCTTCTAACCAACAAACGGCTATCACTGCGACCAAGGCAGAACCGGCTTTCATCAGAAAACACAACAGATCTCCACTCCGTCCTCCAATGAGCTCTAGCTTGACACCACTCACGTCGCAAACGGCAGTGGTTTGGAGTCAGTGGAATGCACTGTACAGGGCGTCTGATTCAGAACTGTCCTTGAAGTAACCGATTTTTAACAGTTCGTTGTGTCACTGTGGTGCCAACTGCAGCTCGAATTTCAGCTGCAGACGCAGTACGATTAGCCACAGCCATACGCCGAATACGACGGTCTTCCCTCTCAGTAGTACCACGTGGTCGCCCGGAACCTGGTCTTCTTGAGGCAGTACCTTCCCTTGACCACTGACGCCAATACTCATGCAAAGTGGATATATTCCTTCCAAGTCTTTCAGCAATATCGTGGAAAGAAAACCCACCTTCTCGTAGCTCTACAACACGACCTCGTTCAAACTCAGTGAGCTGTTGATAATGGCTTCTTCGTTATCTCAGAGGCATCCTTGACTAACATTAACCCACTACTTCAAATCTCAACTGTAAATAACGATCACGAACCTTACAGCGCTTATTTAAAGCAAACCTCATTTGCATGTTCATAGTGTCTCTACTAGCGCCACACTTACGCGCGTAGCTCGAAATTTGAGTCGACGTCATCTTTCAGATGTATAAACACACCTACCAAATTTCGTTTATCTAGCACAGTTCCTTCCTAGTGTTGGGATTTTTTTCCATCAGTGTATTACTATATAGTTATTTTATTTATTTCTTTAACGATGATTTCATTAATTAAATTTCTTTTCTTCCAATATTTTTACATGGTAAGATTTAATAAAACTCATAAAACAGATTTTGTAATGCAATAATAAAATTTCCATCGTAATCTTCCATTGGCAATGTATTGCGAAAGCGAAACAATAATAATAATAAAAAGTTAGAGCTAACGTTCTAAGAATAATATTACTAGCACAAATGTAAATAAAATTAGAATTAAAAATTATTATCAGTTAATGAATACTTAGGTAACATTAAAATTATTTTGTCATGAGTTAGTGCTAGTTATATAGTTATACTGAGTTTTAATACCGATAGTTTTAATACCTGAGTTTAAACTTTTTTTTTATTGGAGAAAAAAAGACTATCGCAAAACTGATGATATCGGAATAAAAATTCAATTTATTTGAAAATTCGAATGAAAAGGAGTATATAAAATTGAATGCAACAAGAAAGAAAAACCAATTTTTAAATTAAAAATGGTAACAAAAATTATTTTTTATATTCTAACTTTTTAAATAAAAATCGTTAATAAACAAGCAACGAATAACCTCAATAATTAAAATAAAGATTATTAAATATACAATTAATAATTTGAAATTTTTCAATAAATTTCTGAAAAATGTTTTATAAAATAAAATCATTGAGTACATACAATAATTTAATAAAGATTGGAATAATATAGTTAAAACACATTTGCAATCCAGTAATGATTAAAATAATTTAGCCAAAACACACAGAACACTCCAATAACAATCAGAACAATTCAGGATAAGCATATAGTAGAATTCTATTTTAACAAATGAAAAAAAAAAATCTACTTTAATTGAATGCATTGAAAGATGTAAAAACATGCACTATAATCAGAAAAAAACTAAATTAATAACTATTTCAAATTAATAAAGTTTGAATCATCAAAAATAAATGGCATCAGCTACTTACAACGCCATCACAAAGCGCAATGGCTGCGGAGCTGTCTTTGTGTTGAACGGATTTCCCATGGTAGAAACAAGAATCCTCTTGTTTCGATTCCTTTGGTTTCAGGAGCGACGTGCTCAGTGATGGGTTCTTCCATAAATCTAAATAAAATTTCTCTCCAAGAGAATTAAGGTGCACTTGAAGTTTCCTTCTATTCTTGTAATTTTCTGTTTTATTTGAATTTTGGAAGTGTAATATAGGTGATTCTATGATTTCTATATGAGAAAAATCTGCAACAAAAAATCAATATTTTTCTTCAATTTTTTAAAAATATTAGGATTAAAAAAATAGATTAATTTTGAATGATTAGGATAACAGAATATATCATTTCTGTTCCCATAAATAATTTTAAAAAAGAAAAACGTAAAATACATATTAATAATAAAGATGAATGTATGTGTGTTTATGTGAGTGTTATATTAGTGCTCTACAAGACAGATCGTTTGAACTAACGTTACCAGATTCCTTACCTGCATACTAGAGATATGCTATTTGAAGCGAATATTTTTTAAATTGCTGATTAGTAAAAAAATAACGTTTCATTTTGTAATTTCTCTACAATAACCCTCGATAGAGCATAAAATCCTTTTAGCGTAAATTTAAAATTTTAAAAAATGCAGCAAATGGAATCGTCTGAACATACAGAATTTTATAACAAGTAATACTATGGGTATTTTCTGCACATTCAACATTTTCCTATTCGTTCCCATTCATTCCCAGATGACATGTTTAAACAAAAAGCGAAGTTTATAGCTTTAAATGTCAGAGCAAAATCTTATCAATTGCTATAACTTTGAATTAGTTCAACAAAATAAATCTTGGCCAAAGAAAAAATATGAAAATATAGTAATTTCAGGCAGAGAGAGCTAATAGCCAAACACAGATCCGCATATCACATCAGTTACAAGACACTACTGTATATCCATCTGAGTACAGATTGTTAGCTATTTTAATCCAAGCAATGCATTTTAATGGATGGAAATACTCTATACAACTATACTATCTTGTTTATTGATGGTTTATTAACTTTATTATGTGCTCTTAAATTTTAATATACGCTTGGCACAGTAAAGACAAACACGGTTCTTGTGCTAACAAACATCAAACCAAAACTTTAAAAAATATCGATTGTTTGCTGTTTCATTTTAAGGGATTTGAAAACAGATATAATAAAGAGATATAATAAATTTTGAATGATTGAAATCTATTTCAAAAGGCTGCTTCACATCACTAAGAATGCCAGCGTTGCAAAGTTATCAAAGTCAAAAATGAAGACTAAAGATAACTTCAATACAATATTCTTCAAGTTGAAGATTAATATTGTTCACGGGATTTTAGAAAAACTATAAAACTTATATATTAAACAAAACAAGCAAAAGGTAGTTTTGTTGGTAGAAAAACTCAAGAAGCACATTAAAATAGGTTTCAATCTTAGAATAAACTCCTAAATAAATGGAAAAACTATTAAGATCAGAAAAATTATTAGTTAAGCAGTATCTACGACAGTCAAGTATGTCAAAAAAGCAAGATAATTACTTTTACATTAATCAATAATACTTGCTAAAACACCTGCAAGTTGAAATGGTGGTAAAAACTTTAAAATATGTAAAATCTATGAACAAAAATCTTACTTGAATAAAATAGTTTAAAAAATACGTATTTTGCAGATGTCTTAACTCTTATTTTATTTAAATAGCCCGTTAAGCCTATATTTTAAAAAAAGCAATATGAAGAGTGCAACTGACAAAATTTACTTGCAAATAAAATATATCGATTAAACTTTTTTTTTTAAATCATTTTTTGATGTCTTAGTTCATATAATACAAATAAAAAAAACCGTTAAATTTCAACACAAATTAAGTTGGTTATTGTTATTTATGATTCATTGCTGCCACTGAAAATTACAAAATAAATTAACTTGCCCAATTTGATCAACTCAGTCAATTAAACAATTATGTATGTATACATCATTTATAATTTCGCAATTTCAATTAATTTTAAATAATAAATAATAAAATGATTAATCAAATAATCGTTTCCTAATGGAGTTTTAATTAAATAAATGCGGTTTTTAAACTTTATTAAT
>JAPMOQ010061697.1:340452-513783 GCA_026543055.1 Argiope trifasciata | reverse complement strand
TCCTTAGTAAAGCAAAATATTTCTAAATAGATTTTTACGTAAAATGTCTATTAAACAATTTTAAAATACGTCTAACGCCTTCAAAAGAATGACAAAAATAAAAATAATTTAAATAATTTATTTTATATATTTATTTAACTATTTTGCCTCAAAATTCATGACATGAATACGTTGACAAATTTTCAGTTAAGAAATAAAGACTGTCTGTTAAAATTTGATTTTTGATGTAAAAATGTTTCAATTTTCTTTTTCATTTATTTAAAAATACGGCATAAAGACTTGCAAGGAATTTCATGTTTTAATTTAATTATTTGTGTTTAAATTAATTTATTTTTTGTGTTTTATTTAATTTAATTCGCAGTAATGTAAATTTATATTATAGGTTCCGAATCAAAAGTTATAATATATTTATAATAGCCATATTGTAATTTTTTTTTTATATATATAAATCGCGAGAAACGATAATCACAAAAAAATTAATTAGAAAACAGCTAGAAAACAAAATAAACAAAAAATTAATATAAACAGCTGGTCCTGGATTTATAAAATTTGGTACTAATTACTTCCTGACCAATAGATAATCACTAATTAGAATCTTTTTTAAATTTCTTATTTCTTATTTATTAAATCTTAATTTAAATTTAATCAAGCAGAAAAGCTTATTGGCAATTGTTGTGTCACATTAAAATTCAAAAGATTAACTTTCCTTAGACAAAATTTTCGTTTTCGGGACAATTTTTATTCAGGTTTTAAAAACAATTCAGAATTTTAGAAGTAATTTGTAACAATTCTTTTTTATAGAAATGAAATTGAAATCAATTTTGTTATTTTACCGTAACTTTCCGGCGTTACTTTCTTCACGTTGAGAAAAAATATCTGCTTTGTTTAAACAGTAACTTCAGTTAAAATTTTTAAGAACTTTTTAATGGCTTATTTGAATAACACGATGTAAGAATCTTTCACATAATATGCCATAATTGATGAAATCAAGAATAACGACATCATTAAGACTTTGATGATGAATGAATGAATATTTTAATGAGCACTTTAAAATATTTAGGAAACTATTTTTTAAATATGACATATGAGATACTTTATATACATTGCAACTAATCCCAATTTGAAATAATAATTTTCTAAAACTATTTAAAAATGTTTCTACAATTTCAAATGATATTATACTAATAGTTTCAAAATATTTGCAAAGATTAAATTTTGAAAAAAAAAAATCTTGCGTTTTAATGACTCATTCTGGAGTGTCATGAAGAAATAGGAATCGTCAGCGCAATGAATATAATCAAATGAACATTAGCTTGAAAATAGAAATAAAATGCTCAATGCAAATTAAATTTTCACTACTTTATTGAATTTAATTTCGGATTTATACCTGATTCTGTTAGTGATTAATGTATATATTCTATACATTAATCACTATATTATTTCTGCATTCATTACGTTATTAATAAATCACTGAAATAAGCTGTAGATTTTTGAACAATATATAAATTAAACAAATATTATTTAAATATGAAAAACTTAGTCTCAAAAAGGCACTTTAATTTCTTCAAGATCAGATTCTTTGAATTAGAAAAACATTAAAAAAATTGTTTGAAGAATCAACCCAAAAATTTTAGTTGAATATTAGTAAAATTAATTTTGAAAGTTGCTTAGTTGCTACAAACATGCTCTTGTTATCATCTCCAATAGCCTTAATTTCGGTTTATATTCTGTTTTGCTTTGATATCATTTAGGAATATGACAAGTACGATATTACTTAATTTGGAACGTTCGATTCATACGCTTGCATATTCTGTAATTCAGAATTTTTAAAAAAATGTGTCTATTTGTTAACTCTGATATTTTCAAAGATAGATTCTAAGACGTATTGTGCTGAAGCGCTGAAAAGTGTTTTCTTGCCAAAAGTGATATTTGATTTAACAACAAAACTGTACTAAACTTGACAAATAACTTTTTATTCATAACAGGTAGAAATATATTAAATGATTTTTTTTTAATTATATTTTTAAAAAATCACAATTTATTATTTTTTACAAAGGCGTTTTGATTTCATACAAATATTTAGATAACTAAGGCTATAAGACCTTTACATATAAAATAAATCACGGCTACTACTGTGAGTGAATTGCAATTAATATCGCTTCATATCTCACTAAAAACTGATTTCATCAATTGGAAATTTTCAAAAAAAAATTAGTGAAAAATTTCTTTTCTTTTCTTTCAATATCTTTTGAAAATTGTCTTTCATTTTGAGTTAGAAACAAAAATATCCTATTAATATTAAATGCAAGAGCACCTTAAGTGATATTTTCCAACATTTATATAAATTCCAAAAGCTTTAAAATGCAGCTTTGTAAAGTTTGTCAAAGAATTATCGAATCATATGCTTCTCTATGAAAGAGCAACGACATTAATTGGTGTGATGTTTTAATTAAGATGTAAATTTTTCATCTCTCAGTGAAAAAGATATCTTAAATTACGTGTCTAAAAATAAATTTTTGGAAACACAAATTTTGAAAATTATATGCACTCGGAAAAAAGAATATTTATTCACATTAAATATTACTTATATTATATGCAGAAAAAATTTAAATGTGTAGCATGTCATCAGCATTTTTATGTTTCTAAATGCCTTTCTTCTTTTATATATATATACTTTAAAGAAAAAAAACAATTAATAGCATAGTGTCTTTTGTAAAAATGTTGGAATAATACAGATATGAGATAGTCAATCTAATTATATAAAAAAAAATTAGTTCACAAATTTAAGACCTCTATGCAAAATATTTCTCCCTTTCAAAGATGTGAATTCATATCGCCGTTTAGTTCGAATTTACATATTGCTAATACGAAAAAAAAGTTGACGAGTGAAGAATGGATGGGAGGGAAGTGGTCATCAGTAAGATAAGATAACCAGATAGATTGCAAACCAGTCTCCCCACTGGGTTAATGGGCACCCCGCAGCTGAGAAAGAGGGGAAGTGAAAAATGCTCGTTTATTTTTCGGACACTGTCTCGTGTGAAGCTGATATTTTTTTGAAGCAACCTATTGACGGATGGAGGGAAATTTTTGACAAGCCAACTCAGAATAACTGGGCGCCCGGAGGGTTAATGTTCCCTGTAGATTTTGGGAATACACAAAAGAAAAAAAATTGCAAAAATTGTTATAGATATTGGTACAATGGGCCCACAGTGATCGTCTTTGTTGCAGTGTCTACTAAGTTAGCTGAAATAGTGGTCGACGCATTTTGACACTTGGAATACCGACTCGAAATTTTTTAAGCGACCAAATGTGCTCAAATTGAAATTTTTTGGCTCAAATAATTTTATTTCAAACTTTTTAAGTACCTATAAGGTATCGAAACAACTATATTCCGAATTAAAGTCTGTGTTTGTAATTAAACCAGGAACACATTTTGTAATTATGTCTATATTGAAGTGCTCGAAATGGAAGTTCAAAGAGAAACAGTGATGTAGCCTGGTTGGTAGAACATCAATCTCGTAACCGATGGGTAGCGAGATCTGTCCTCGTCTTTGCCAAAGACCGCCGTGTTGGCTAATGGCAGTTGGGGCACGTTAAATAGGTCGTGACTGCTAAGCTCTATAAGTTCCCATAACAAATGACACCTCTGAGGGTACTGAATCAGGGATGAGTCAGTCTCTGATTTGGATCTAAATTTTGACTTGTGGATGGATGAATGAGTTCGACCGCCTCCTAAAAAGGGTTGTGACATGTGTGCTCAAGCGAAGTCGTACTTTCACTTTAACGGTGCTCATTAACAACGAAAGGCGCCCAGTTCTGCCATAATTCGAAAGAGTTATTCTAATTCGGCTTAGTATGACCAAATGGCATTAGAAAACAAACATTGATCCTGAAAATC
The DNA here is from genome assembly GCA_026543055.1 of Argiope trifasciata. Classification (NCBI taxonomy): domain Eukaryota; kingdom Metazoa; phylum Arthropoda; class Arachnida; order Araneae; family Araneidae; genus Argiope; species Argiope trifasciata. The sequence goes on along the minus strand of JAPMOQ010061697.1, from coordinate 509,885 downwards.
TATGCGAATTTCTGTACTTGTTCGTAAAATGTGATTAATTGTATCCTGGAACTGAGTACTTTGTTCATTAGATTGGTGGTTTGACTAAAATCCTATCGTATTTCTTTGATTAAATCTTTCAGTAGTCAAGGGATAAACTAGAGTTTCCTTTTATAAAATAAATTTTTAAAGAATACAAGCGGTGCTTGCAGTCCTTGAGGGGTCTAGGTATTTCTTTTATCATTAAAATAAAAGTACAGGCGTTTCGATATTTTGAGGCGCTTAGACATCAGAAGATTGATTCAACTTTATACTTAAACTGGTAAAACAACGAGCAATTTAATAATGAAAATGTGTTTGGCTATAACTCAAAAAATTGAGAAAGTTTTTCTCGAAATGAAATTGAAATATGGACCAGTTTTCTCTGAAAGTTCTCTCAGCAGATAATCTATATTAATGTATTTAATCAATGTTAGGTTTTTATCTCATGCATTCTGTGTTGATTGCACGAAAAGATAATTCCCCAATACTTCTTAATAGAAATCTCTTATGCTATATACGATTTTTTGAAATTAGAGCCATCCCCATAATTTTTTCATGTCTTATCAATATCATGGGAACTAATTGAAGAATACCTTATTAAAAACATTTTTTTGTTGATTTTTTTATACCGTCACGAGTTTGTAACACTACTTTCTTAATTCAAGACGCATTATCATTGGTAAAAATAAAGATTTACAAATGGATATTGAATGGGTGCTGGATCAATGATCCACAATTCTGACGATAAAAATAAAGATTCTAGAAAAATACAAGAATTAGGCCAATATCTCTTTTAGCAAGTAAGATCCGGAGATTCTTCTAAAAAATTCAATGCTCGGTTAGAAAGTCTATATAAACGCGAGAATCTAAAGTCAGCCTATAAGTGTATTCTCTGTACTAAATTTTGATCGCAGAGTGAGGCGACTAGTTGTTTCAGCCGATTTTTTTTTTATTTGGCCTGTGCTATCTGCTTTTGTTATTAGCATCTGCAAGTGTTGTTCTTTGTGAACATCTCTATTGTGTTTTTATTACCTGCGTTTCCTGTTTTTCGAAACTTTGACAGTTAGCTAGTTTGTTAGACTTTCTGCACCATACATTAACAATATGAGTACTGTAACAAAACGATTAATAACTAAAATGGCTGCTCATTGTAATGAATCATATACTTACCATGAGGACAGAATGTGTCTGGTGAGATTTCTCTTCTTACAACTATATGAGGTTTTTCATATTTATTGTTTTTTATTCTCTGTTTCAGATGTTCTGGCAAAGGATGAATAACATAGGATGCGGCAGGTGTCTGAATGTAACCTCTCTGCAAGAAAAGTAATTAGAATGCAGAATACATTTTGGACGAGAATCAACCAATGAAAAATGTCAATCAGAATGTCAGCACTATGAATTTCCTGCCATGACAAATTTGAATTTTCAGTTTTGATTACATTATTTTCCAGTCTAGAATTAACACGATAACTATTTTTGAAAGATGCTCACGCATGACAAAGATGACATAGAGTTAGTACCTAACTCCTTAAACATCCACTTCATACCAGCTGGTGGATATTTGATCCTTGACGTCAAATTTAATGTTCACAAATTGAATGTATCTTTGATGAAACTTAGTTTCGAAATGGAATTATTCTATTCCGAAGCCGAAACCTTGGTATTAGGTCAAGCATACACAAAAATCGGTTCAAATCTCAATTCAAGTGACGTGTTAGAATATATACTAATAATTATCTCGTGAAATACAGGTGCTATAGAGATGAAGTTTAATTTTCGAAAATTAATTGCAAGAAGTTTGAAAATTAAATATCGACATATAAACCGAAGAGATACTATATGAAAAGTTAAGTTAATTCGACAAGTGACATAATTCGGTAAGAACTAATTTCTAGTTTAAAAAAATGTTATAAATTCCAAAAAAAATTAAATACTTATTTAAAATATTACTATATAGTTATAGTTCTTATAGTTATTTAACGATGATTTCATTAACTAAATTTCTTTTCTTTGAATATTTTTATATGGTATGATTTAATAAAACTCACAGATTTTGTAATGCAATAATAAAATTTCCATCGGCTGTGTATTGCAAAAGTGAAATAATAATTATAAAAAAATAAAAGCTAACGTTTTAAGAATAATATTACCAGCACAAATGTAATCGTAAAATTAGAATTAAAAATTATTATTAGTTAATAAATACTGAAGTAACAATAAAATTATTTTGCCATGAGTTAGTGCATCTAATACCCCGATAGTTTTTATACCTGGGTTTAAACTTTTTTCACTGGAGAAAAAAGACTTGTGAAACTGATGAGATCGCAATAAAAATTCCATTTATTTGAAAATTTGAATGAAAAGGTGAATATAAAATGGAATACAGCAAGAAGAAAGGCAAATTTTTAAATTAAAAATGGTGACAAAATTTTTTTTAATATTCTAGCTTTTAAAATAAAATACAGTTAATAAACAAGTAATTAATAACCACAATAATTAAAATAAAGATAATCTATACTTATAATAAAGCTCAATGTGTGTGTGTGCGTGTGTGTGTGTGTGTTGGCGCTCTACAGGCCAGACCGTTGGACCTACAGCTACCAAATTTGGTACATGCATACCTTGGAGGTTCGGAATGTGCACCTCGGAGCCCTTTTTTCGAATTTTTAATTAGAATTTGAATTAATTAAAATTTAAGCGAAATTTCGACGTTTTTCCGTTATAACTTCCGAAAATATTATTATAAATATAACATTTTGTTGATGATATTAAAGATAAAAAAAATTAGCTTTCTAACGGTATCAGTTTTTTTAATTTATAACGTAAGCTTCTATTTTTAACGAATTTTTAAAGAAATATTTTAACAATGTTTTTATCACGTGATTGGATAAAATAAAAGAATGCCGGAAGTTCAAATAAAAAAAAATTATCATCGCAAAATAAATCTACAGAAATGCAGCTGTCAGCACGTGACAGGATAAAATAAAATAAATATAAAATGTGATATTTTCTTTAAAAAATAAATGCAAATGATTCTATGATCGTTTGCAATATCTGTATCATTAATTCCATAAATTATCTTTATTTACAGTAAACCTGATTGAATTTAGACAGGATATGCATTGAAATCCGGACTTAATGGCATATTTATGTAATTGTTTGCAATATCTGTATCATTAATTCAATACTTTTTTCCCTTTCTCGCTTTCTTTGAAAAAAAAAACATATTTCATATTTTGGCAACATCATTGATAAAAACATTTTTAATATTTTGGAAGCATAACCGATAGTTAAAACTGATTGATTTATAAAATTAAAGAACATTATTAGGAAAAGGTGTTCTTTTAGAACTTTTCGTCCATCATCTTAAAGAAAATATTGCTTTCAGGCCAATCAATTCCCGGAATTACTTCTAGGCTAATGAATATGTGATTTAATTGAAAATTTTAGAACGCATTACTCATGGCGAACCATCTGGTCGCCAAAGGCGGCTAGTTAAATATAAAATTAATAATTTGAATTTTTTCAATAAATTCCTAAAAAATGTTTTATAAAGTAAAATCATTGAATACATACAATAATTTAATAAAGACTGGAATAATATAGTTAAAACACATTTACAATCCAAGTAATGATTAAAATAATTTAGCCAAAACACACAGAACACTCCAATAACAATCAGCACAATTCAGGATAAGCATATAGTAGAATTCTATTTTAACAAATGAAAAAGAATCTACTTTAATTGAATGCAGTGAAAGATGTAAAAACATGCACTATAATCAGAAAAAAACTTAATAACTATTTCAAATTAATAAAGTTTGAATCATCAAAAATAAATGACACCAGCTACTTACAACGCCATCACAAAGCGCAATGGCTGCGGAGCTGTCTTTGTGCTGAACGGATTTCCCATGGTAGAAACAAGAATCCTCTTGTTTCGATTCCTTTGGTTTCAGGAGCGACGTGCTCAGTGATGGGTTCTTCCATAAATCTAAATAAAATTTCTCTCCAAGAGAATTAAGGTGCACTTGAAGTTTTCTTCTATTCTTGTAATTTTCTGTTTTATTTGAATTTTGGAAGTGTAATATAGGTGATTCTATGATTTCTATATGAGAAAAATCTGCAAAAAAAAAAAAATCAATTTTTTTTCTTCACTTTTTTAAGATATTAGGATTATAAAAATAGATTAATTTTGAATGATTAGGATAACAGAATATGTCATATTCTGTTCCCATAAATAATTTTAAAAAAGAAAAACGTAAAATACATATTAATAATAAAGAAGAATGTATGTGTGTTTATGTGAGTGCTATATTAGTGCTCTACAAGACAGATCGTTTGAACTAACGTTACCAGATTCCTTACCTGCATACTAGAGATATGCTATTTGAAGCGAATATTTTTTTAAATTGCTGATTAGTAAAAAAATAAAGTTACATTTTGTAATTTCTCTACAATAACCCTCGATAGAGCGTAAAATCCTTTTAGCATAAAATTAAAATTTTAAAAAATACAGCAAATGGAATCGTCTGAACATACAGAATTTTATAACAAGTAATACTATGGGTATTTTCTGCACATTCAACATTTTCCTATTCGTTCCCATTCATTCCCAGATGACATGTTTAAACAAAAAGCGAAGTTTATAGTTTTAAATGTCAGAGCAAAATCTTATCAATTGCTATAACTTTGAATTAGTTCAACAAAATAAATCTTGGCCCAAGAAAAAATATGAAAATATAGTAATTTCAGGTAGAGAGAGCAAATAGCCAAACACAGATCCGCATATCACATCAGTTACAAGACACTACTGTATATCCATCTGAGTACAGATTGTTAGCTATTTTAATCCAAGCAATGCATTTTAATGGATGGAAATACTCTATACAACTATACTATCTTGTTTATTGATGGTTTATTAATTTTATTATGTGCTCTTAAATTTTAATATACGCTTGGCACAGTAAAGACAAACACGGTTCTTGTGCCAACAAACATCAAACCAAAACTTTAAAAAATATCGATTGTTTGCTGTTTCATTTTAAGGGATTTGAAAACAGATATAATAAAGAGATATAATAAATTTTGAATGATTGAAATCTCTTTCAAAAGGCTGCTTCACATCACTAAGAATGCCAGCGTTGCAAAGTTATCAAAGTCAAAAATGAAGACTAAAGATAACTTCAATACAATATTCTTCAAGTTGAAGATTAATATTGTTCACGGGATTTTAGAAAAACTATAAAACTTATATATTAAACAAAACAAGCAAGTACTTTTTTTTGTTGGTAGAAAAACTCAAGAAGCACATTAAAATAGGTTTCAATCTTAGAATAAACTCCTAAATAAATGGAAAAACTATTAAGATCAGAAAAATTATTAGTTAAGCAGTATCTACGACAGTCAAGTATGTCAAAAAAGCAAGATAATTACTTTTTCATTAATCAATAATACTTGCTAAAACACCTGCAAGTTGAAATGGTGGTAAAAACGTTAAAATATGTAAAATCTATGAACAAAAATCTTACTTGAATAAAATAGTTTAAAAAATACGTATTTTGCAGATGTCTTAACTCTTATTTTATTTAAATAGCCCGTTAAGCCTATATTTAAAAAAAAGCAATATGAAGAGTGCAACTGACAAAATTTACTTGCAAATAAACTATTTCGATTAAACTTTTTTTTAAAAATCATTTTTTGATGTCTTAGTTCATATAATACAAATAAAAAAAACCGTTAAATTTCAACACAAATTAAGTTGGTTATTGTTATTTATGATTCATTGCTGCCACTGAAAATTACAAAATAAATTAACTTGCCCAATTTGATCAACTCAGTCAATTAAACAATTATGTATGTATACATCATTTATAATTTCGCAATTTCAATTAATTTTAAATAATAAATAATAAAATGATTAATCAAATAATCGTTTCCTAATGGAGTTTTAATTAAATAAATGCGGTTTTTAAACTTTATTAATTGAAATTAAATAAAAAGGCTTAATTATTTTCGACACGAATTTATATTAATTTCTGAAAATTCTAATGAAAAATTAAAAACAGCAACCCACCTGTGTGGTCTTATCTTTAAAAACAGTATGCCCTGAACGAATAAATATAACAACAGCATATGGACGAATATGAACAGTTATATTTATTCGAAAATCATCAGTTACTAATTTTAAAAAAATATCTGTTGCTGAAAACTGTCGCTGATTGCCAAAACAGTCAACTGATCAAGAATTTTGCCATTAACTTGACCAATCCTTTGTTCTGCACCGACTGGACTCATCAAACTCCGAAAAAAGTTTACCGACAGGAAATCAGCAACAAGATATCATTTGGCGGTGTTCGTGTCATTAGAATCACAAAAAGGGTGGGGGTGACGGCTGTTATGAAAGAATGTCACAGTTTGACCGTGCGAACTGACAGAAGTTTTGACCCGCATGACACAAGAACGGATGCCATAAAGTTCGAAAGTGGGACAGGGGTCTAGGGCGCCAAGTGGTTTCTCCCAGCGCAATAGGCCATGAAATCCGGTGAGTGCTCACACATGCAAATAGCGCCCTTTATGCCTATGTAGCATTGGTTCCGAACAGTTAGGAATATAGTGCGAGGGTCAGAACTGCGATTAACGATTTCTATAAGTGTGCATTTATTACAACTGTTTCATAATGAAAGTCCAGTCGTTTTCCCCCATCAAACAAAGGATTGGATTTCATGTCAAAATGATGTTTGTGTCCTATTAATATACGATTTTGCATTTTTTGTTCGATATTATGAATATGAGACAATATCACAAAGATATTGTAACAATGTTAAGCATTTTATGCTAGGATAGGCAATGTAAAAACCAGCAGAACGTTCACATACTTTTAAAAATTATTTGTCGTAATTTTTCATCAGGAACAGTGCCGGCTATTTTTTTTTTGGGGGGGGGGGAGGCGGATGCTATGCACCCGGGTCCCAGGACTGAGAGGGACCCCTTCTTCTTCTAGCATACAGTCGACCACCCCGCCACCCCGCCAGCATCGACAGGATTTGTTGTGGTTGATTGAGAGAGGGACTCCCACCATGATTAAAAATTAAAATAGTGCTCTCAACAATAATAATGTTACACATACTTAAAGTCTACGAGCTTGGTTCCATGTGGCTAGTTAACCATCGAGTGACGCCTTTATTAGGCAAAGATCACAATGTTATCTATAAAAAGGCTGGAAAAGTTCAATAATGAATAAGGAAATATTTTTCAGCCATGTTAAGATAGAGTGACGTGCCCGGTGCCCAGAAATCAAGATTGAGGCTGGATTCAGATGGACTTGTAAATAATCAGCTATCTACTTTTTACATCTAATGTAGTATTTTTTTATGTATGCATCTGTGTATGTTTGTTTATATTAATTTGTTCAAACAAAAAGTAAAACAACGAAAAATTAAGCTATCAACGCTTAGCAATGCACACTGCATTACTTCTTCATCGGTCACAACCGTTATGAAAAGAAGTAAAGAAGAAGTTTAAATGAAGCAACTGAGGGATTTGGAAATTTACTAACCTTACAGTATATATTATAGTCTATGTAAGTGTGAAAATTATTATTAATATAAGGTAAATAGATATTTACACTCACTTACCTCATCTACTAGACAATAGCGCATTGCATAACTTTTAGTAATTTTATAATTCACTCTATAAACCGCTTAACACCGTTAGATATAATAATGTCCATGCCAAGGAAATATCCCACAGGGTATCAGAAAAGTAAAAAATAGAAAAGCTAAACTTCAAGAAGTCAAAAGTAGATACATTTACTTTGTTATGAAATAATACTGGCAAGAAAATTACTTCGACTTCAGAAAGTTTCTATTCAAACTTCAACTGGGGAAGAAATTCAAAAATTCAAAGAGAGCTTGGCTTACGATGCGTTTTAAAAGCAAGTATAGAAAATAAAGATCGAATCGGCAAGTTTAAAGTAAAAAGATAAACTCTGATACAAAGATTACATCAAAATGATCCCATGGATTGAAAACGAAATAATTGACCCACCCCTTTGCAAAAATATGTTTCCAATGACTCTTTCAAAGACTTTATACAGAAAGTATCTGAAGCCGAACAGTATAGTATAAGGGATTCGGTTATCTGTTTCCCCCACTTTCTTTGTCACAGTTCTTTCCATTGCAGTGGAAAAACTGTGAAACTGGTGGAAGAATCCCTGGTTCAAAGTCTGTGCTCCAATCGCACGAGAAGGATATATAAGAGTAAAAATTGAGTCACGTGTAAATATCCAAATATTAAATTAAAAATAAAATTATTAATTATTGGTTTTTTGACAACTGTAATAGCTGTTAGTGATAAAAAAATACTATAATATAGTGCATGAAGAGAAAAACGTTCATAAAGTTTATGAAGAATTTGGTATTAAAAAAGTTTATAAAATATACAAAACAGGAATATAATTTACCAAATTAGATACAAGTAAAAAGTTACTCGAATATTCATAAAATATATAATAATATTAATGCATGTAATAACATTAATCAGAAAAATAAAATGCTAATAGAATGCATGATGTATACGTATTATTCAGTTAATAAAATTTATGATAAATATGTGAAAAAAAAATCAAAATTTTTTATAATGCTTTTGATTCAAGCAAACTTATTTAAAACACTAAAAAAAACATTAAAAGAATTTTCAAAAAGCTTATAAAACATTTGCATGTAAAAATTTTAAATTTGTTGTGAAAAAGTGGTGCATTGAAAAATTTAGGCAATGAAATGAAATTTTTTTTCACTCATAGAATAATTATTTTCCACCAGTTAATATCTATGTACTCAGCTAAATTCAATTCCATACCAAAATCTACCAATCCTTTTCACAGAAACTTAAGAACCGAAACACAAACACGAGGATAATATACTTCTTCAGCATTAAATTTTGAAATTATTGCTTTAGAAGTAAGAGTTCTGATTAAAGAAATGGAAAAAAATAAAGAAAATGGAACAAGGAAAAAAAGAGAGAAAACAATGTCAAAGAAACGATGGAAATTGCTAACAACCTTTTTAATGTGAAGATCACAGGTGCGTTTCTCACCTATTGTGAGTTAATGGCAAAGAGGCAACATCTAAGAAGAAGGAATGGAAAAATCCAGTTGAATGCTAGAATCAGAGCAGAAATGGCGAGATTACTTCTGAAGTCTTCAAATTGTTAGCAGATTTCGTAATATTTGTCCTTACACTTTTTTTACTATAGAATTCATTTCAAAACAATGTAACGACTTCTTAAAGCAAGTTTTAAAGAAAAATATTTAAAGTAGTGAAATAATGTTATTCCGCATATACGTTAATCTTAGTTCTTAAAAAACTTTAGAGGAATTAAGTTATTGAAGAGAATACAAAAATTTTTAAGTTAAAATATTGCAATATTTAAAAAAAATCTCGACTTTGAGATTTAATGAATCTCAGTTTTAGACCTGTCTGAGTCCCTCAAACATTTTTCAGTTTTGTCTGTTTACCTATACGGAGATATAGGAGAAGGTAACTATATATGGGGCCTATATGTCTTATTCATAAATTTCAATCAAATTATGGACGGAATTCATCCACCATTTGTCTGCCTGTTCGAGTACAAGTGAATATAATGTTTGAAAAAAATATTGAGCCTGATTTATAAAATTTGGTACACAGTTTTATCATCTAAAGTTTTAATCTGTATCAAATTTGAATAAAATATGTTAACTTGTTGATCATCTATTATTCTGTATACTCTATAGTATGTGCATGATATGTTTCAAAAATAAAAACAACTTAGATAAATGAAATTTGGAATATTATCCTCTTACTAAAATTTTAGGCATGTACCAAATTTTAACTTTCAATTCACCCGAAAAGAAGGCTGCAAAGTTTATAGTTTCCTTTATTATTCTACGAAGTGTAAAATATGTAAGCACGATCCTTTGTCACTATATGTGAGAATCAGGAAGGGGAATTTGATGCGGACCTATAATTTTTAGCAACCATGCTCAAAATTTTATTCTTCCAGCTCTCTTTATTCTTATGTCATCAAGATCGCGCATTCATGCACTATCACTCAGTCGCACAGCCAGACATCAAGCTAAAAATCTTTTGAGGAATTGAAGGGGATATTTAAAAATCTCAAGACTAAATTTTTGATTGTTTTGATATTCCATGTATATTTCAATCATAAGAAAGTAAAAAAATTAAATTGCCAATTTTTCTATTTTTCATAATTCTTTTATTAGCAATTTTCATTAAAGTTCCTCAGCAATTGAACAATATTTAAGGCAGCAATTGAACAATAATTAAATAACCGAATAGTAAATATCATCAATAATTCTAAATGAGGCAATTCTTCAAGATCGAAATATTTAACGACTATAAGGCCTTATAAGAAATAGAAGATGGTAAAAAATCATATCTTCTAATCTGTAACAAACTTCATATAAACACTTTCTACAGACGATCTTCAAAAATTTGGTTATAAATATGAGTGTCCCGGTACAGTAACGGAAACACTAATAATAAAATTAGTTTTAAAGCTCTTTGTCCGGCCCGATTCCTCCCTCGCACTGCCTCTTCAAAAACAGTAAAAATCACGCCTTTTAATTCCCTGAAATCGGATTACGATAGGTGCATTCACCCTCTAAACCGCGAGCCGCTGTCCATTGACCAACTTTGATCCCTTTCATCTGAGACCCACTAATCGCATTTGGAACTGTCCCTTTGTTGGAGAAATCGCCCTTTTGTATTGTGACGCAAGGATTAGACGCTCGTCGCTCAATTGTGTGCGCGTGGGTGGGATTCTACAGCGTTTTCCCTACTGTCCAGATTATGCGGAAAGTTTCAAATAAATTTTGCAAAGGCGCGCGGCAGGGCGAGGCTTATTTATAAGAACAGTATAAATCTGGAACAAACGGAAGTCTGAAGGATGGTATCGAACAGTGATTATAAATCTGTGATATGTGATTTAAATTTATGATGCATGTTTTGAAACTTATGACGCATATTTTGTTGAAAAATATGATGATTTCAATAATAATAATAACAATAACAAATGAATTGAGCAAATATTGCAAATAACCCCCAGGATTATCTTTTCCCAAATTTTTCAAATATGTTGCTTATTATGTGTAATCCCTTACCAAAGGAAATCAAATATCGATTTTGAAATAATGAATATTTTTAAAAACATATTTGGTCCAAAAGTTCAACTGGATATTTAAATGTTATAGCAACGTACTAAATTCTATTTATTTATCAGATTTACGTGTTCACTAACATAACAGCCAACCACTGCATGCATTTGATTGAAAATAAGATATAAAACTATAATAATGTTGATGAAAATTATATACCACCATAAAATTTATTTTGGATAAAGTACCGATGAGAAAATGTATTCATAGATAGATGACCATAATTCCTAATTTTTTTGCTTTGATGGAAAGGAATAAATTTAAACGTTGATTGAAAGTTAAAGGCTAAATTGTTTAACTATTGTAGTACTTTTTCTTTCGACATGGAAAAGCAAAAGTAATTATAAATAATTTACACAGAGCACATATCTTTATCTTATATAGCGAGGATAGCATTTGAACATAGAAAAATTAAGTTGGAAATAATCTCTACCTTTATTAAAACTCATTATTTTAAACTGTCTGTTTTTTAATGGTGAATATTTGAAGACTTAAAAGACAAAGTAAAATATTTTTACGTTTAAAATTATTCTCTAAATACATTAATATATTTACAAGAAGTTTTGAAATATTTTTACGTTTAAAATTATTCTCTAAATACATTAATATATTTACTAGAAGTTTTGAAATTGTAGGGCAATAGAATAAATAAAATATATATTATTTTTTCAGAAACAATAACATTGTAAATAGAATGTATGGGTTTTGTTTCAATATACTGCTCTTTACATACTTCTGAAAGTAATTACCGATATCAAGTACCTCAATAGCAAAGAATCAAAATTAAAATAAAGTCTTTAATCAGTTTTTTTTAATGTTGTGATTTGTTTCTTTATTACCTGCTTTCACAGACTCATTTTTATACATGGATTCAAAAAGAGACAAAATAAAAATAGAAAGCAAAAGTTAGGTAATTATCTGAATTTTCCATGTACAAACAGAAAAAAAGTGATAATGAAAAGAAGAAAGTTTTCTATGACTTTGCGTGATATGTTGACCTCATGTTCCATCCAATTCCATTGAAAAATGTCAGGTGTCCTTTCGGTCTCCTCCCCTAATCAAAAACGAACGGCCATGGGACAGACAATTTTCTGCAATGCATCCCTTTGCAAAAAGAAAAAAAAATGTGTTACAAGTGTTGAGCTTCGGTTTCCTATTGTCGATTCGCATTCAAGTAGGACATTCTCTTTTGAATAACCATCCGCAGGAAATATACAACTCAGCACCCCTTTGCACACGAGCATGAAAATAAAACTTGGGCGGATAGAGCAGTGGGTGTTCCAACCAACTGTTGCAATGGTTTTCACTGATGGGCATTTCAGAGGGAAAATGGATATGGGTGGAGACCTACTGATCGTTCACATCATTTGCATGATTGTTTTGGACGAAAACACTGAACTTATCTCGTTTGCATGTCAGTATTAAAAAGGTCATAGGTGTTCAACAAAGCAGACGATTCTTTTTGAACATGTAATGCACGCTTTCGACTCATCACATGATTTTTACTCTTATCGTGAAGTCATTAAGAAGAAGTTTCGGCAAAAAGTGGCGTTTATAACATTATCATTGAATATTAACGCTTTTGACATTTGTCCGGTTCCACCTGTTGAAAGAATTTCTGCATATTATGAACTTACAGAGGGAATAAAGTATAAGATTGTTTAACGAAGAATTTGCACAGTTTGACTTTTTGAAATGTTCCCATACTTCTAAAGAGTATGGAATTATCCTTCTTTAAACTTATAAACTGAAATTAAGTCATTCAAAGACGCTGTAATTCGACACAAAAACTGAGAAAATTCAGAAATAGCTGGAGAATTATATGAAATATTAAATGAATTAATAAGACAGTACCTTCAAGAAAGTGGAGGCATTATGTAATCAGATTAAAAAGTAATTATGTAGTTAAGTATATATTACCTGTAAAAAATATTTACTTCGATTCTGATATTGCTTAATGAGTTTATCATTTAGCTTGTGACTATTTACTTTGAAAGAGTGAATTTCCAAAATTCTCGAAAAGAGAATTCAAACAATTAATGCAACGTAATCTTCAGATGACAGACATCATGGAGCATATTGTAATGAGTTGTGTCGTTCTTTCATGCCATTTCTTTCCTTTCATTATTCAAAGTGGGTTCCAAAACTAAACGGGAGGTGCTCATTTCATACGCGTTGCATGAGCAAAAATTGATTTTTTGTTCATACAAAAGTATTAGAAGGATGGTTGAAAACATATGTGTAATATAATGTTGGTTCTAAATACTAGATACTGAAACTGTTATGTTATACAAAACAGCTTATGAATGTGCTCGAGACGTTTTATAGATATCAGTCAAAAATCTGCATAATTAATTTATAAATAATTTTGTTTTACTTTAGATATTTAATTAATTTGAGAATATTCTTATTTACTTTAGAGAAAATACAGCAATCGTGGCAAAATCTGACCTCGATTGCTTGAAGAATCTCAGTGTTTCAGATCTCCACATCATACAGACAATTTACAGAACATTTTTGGAAATTATGTCTGCCCTCCAATGAACATGGCAAACTCTAAAATGCTTTGAGTTAGATGGCTGAAATTTTTTATTTAAGCTTAATACAATATTTGTTGATTTCTATCAAATTCAGAATGAAATACATTCAAAGGAAGTATGTTTGCCTAGTTGTCCGAGTAAAAGTTAATTTGGTTAGTACAAAGCACTAATAACTGGAAAAATCAATTTGGATAATGTAGAACTGTATCAAATTTTGAACTAAATTTATCGAAATATTGAATCTCTGATAGTTTTTATTTTTTTATGCACACATGACTCTAAGATAGAATGACTTAAATAAACAAAATTCGGAACGCAATCTTGAGATGACAGTTGTAATTTAATGCCGAATTTTTTTTTGAAAAAAACATCAAAATATCTATATTCGCTTTTAAGATTGTTGTGTTTTAACCGCATGCCAGGTATTAATCAATAAAAAAATCACAAAAAATTGCACAATCCTATAGAGTAGTTGGATTCGAGTCAATATTCCAAAACTTGATCACCATTGCCATCTAAGGAATTCGTGATTTTATCCAAGGTCTAAAATTTTATGTGAGAGAGGGAGAAGGATAACTCTTTTCTTAGAGAATATGGGTGAAAATTGTGGAGAGACTTTCGGTCAGATGATACGATCCAAGTATATGACTCCTGACCACGTACCCTGATTAACTAATTTAGTGGCCTGTCCCTTAATCTCTCCACATCCCGACAGTGCTGATTGCCAATGGAAAATATCAGGATTAAATATTAACCGTTAAGAAAAAGCATTGTTTGTTTATTTTTTTGTTTTGTCTAATTATCTTCTATTCTTTCTCATTAGTAATTAAAAGTCAAAACTTAATCAGTTAAAGCTCAATATTTATGCTCAATACAATTTGTTTGCCTCTAGCCCATCATTCCAGCTAAACGAGAGATAAAAGACCACTGAGCCTAGGCGCTCTTGGTCCCAACAACCCCACATCAATGACAACATTGTTGTATTCTACATTCGACGAGATAGTGATGTGGTTTTTTTTTTTTTTTTGAATAATGAAATATTTGCATTGCGCGTGTTTAAGGTATATTCTTTCATAAAGCTGGCTTTATCTGAGAATTAAACTCAGAAAACTAGCAGAAAAATATACCTCTTCCTGTGTGGCATTAAGCATCCAGTGTGCGAATGCCACCCGATTTGCGATTTTCATTCAAAAATGTTACCTGCTTCCCTATTTTTTATGTTAACTTGTAATCTATTCAATGCCTATTATCCTTGCTCTGAGTTTATCTATCGAATTTGGCAAAGCTCTCTAAGAACATCGGCATTGATGTCGCAGCGATGTTTTCTAGTACACAATCTAGTTTTTTTTTAATATCTTTAAAGCTTCACAGTTCATGTCTATGTTAAAGAACATAAACTTTCTTACATTCTTAAGCTTTTATTTTTTTTCAAGTTTTACTATTTTGCAAATATGGGTTTTATTTTTATTTTTCGTTTTCAGTAATTTACGACCTCCTAGCTCATGAAATCAGAATGTTATCAGCATGAAAAAAAAAAGACTTTTAAAAGTATTCTTTCACTTAAAAAAATCCCATTCTAAACAACATTTTTTTATTAATTTTAGTTTCCAACAGTTCTCCGACTTCCTATATTTTTATGATTTTCCTTAACTAAACGTCGTTTGGGATCTCTTGTTGTACGACTATTCTTTATCCTCTTGATGCCTACTATCACCCCTCTGAATTGTCTGACGAATTCGGTATATGAGTATATATTGTACTTGTGTATTATTTATGCAATACATATTTGTTAGAAAAATAGATAAAACAACAGGAAATCCTTGAAAAAAATCATAAATGTTTGATATTTTAGTCTATGTCGGAAATAAATAAAAATATTAAACAAATAAAATGCTGTTATTGATTAATAAGAAAAAAAGCAAAAATGATTGGGTGTAAAGCTTATAATTTTTGCAAAAGATGATAAAATTTGCTGATCTTTTGAAATCTGAAGAAATTTTTGATGGATAAACTGCTGAATGTTTAAGAATTATGAAATTAAATTACTGAAACTGGATACGCTCAGATCATTAATTCATTCAATGATTTTTAATGTAAGTAATCCGAAGAAAAAAATTAAATAGCTTTTATTTACTTCAGAATGTAGGAAGATGTATGTCAATTTAGGCATTATACTGATCCTAAATATTAAATAATTTTTGTATTTGCGTATTTTTTAAATCCTAATTATTTTATAATTGCTGTAAAATAAGACATGAACCTCTTTAACTTCCTTTTAAAACATCAAAAGAGTAGACATTAATAAACCATTTCCTTGATTTGTTCGTTTTTTGACACATTTTAAATTAGCATTAAAATATCTTAGATGAAACATTTTTAATTTTACTACAGGAAACAGCATAAAATGCTTTTTTTAATGTTTAAATAAAATTGAAAATATTTTTATCTTGAAGAAGTAAAGTATTTTTTAAGAGGTAGTTTTATTTTGAAACTAAAATGTAAAATACTCACCTGATTTATTTGATCCTAGGAGAACCAATTTTTCTGATTCTGTGAAAAGATTATGAAGAGATGAAATGGCTAAGCTCTGAAACAGAAAAAATGAATATATTATTTGATATCCATTAAAGCTTTTCTAAAGGATGTAGATTAATTTCCAGTAAACTGGAATTTGTATTTCCGTTAAAGAAATAAAATCTTCCTTTTTTAAAAAATATTCTTTTAATTTCAGAATGAGCAAAAAATTTTCACTCTTTTTTTATTAATATAAGGAAAACAGCTCATATGCATTAGTTATAAGATCAGTTTTATATATTGAAATATTATATTTCATGGTTACACATATAGAAATAGAAAAAATGGGGCTAAAAGATCATTTGAAAAATTGAAAGTTTAATGAAGCAATAACATAATCTATAGCATCTTTACGTCCCAGTATATGCTTCAAAAGTATATAAGTCTCAAAATTTTTATATTAAAATTTTTCATTTGGTGAATAGAATGGAGTTTATTGAAGGAATTTATATTGTGAGAAAAATGTAATTATGAGAAAAAATATTTGTAATAGCATCAAACCCTAGTATACCTTAGCTGATTAACAAATTAATATATATCTGAATCATGGAAATAAATTGAAATATTAAATGCAATACGTTTATTGCAAGAATAAGCTAGACGAGTCTATTAATAACTTCAAACAATTATTGAAAATCCATTAAAATTGTGTTAGTTTAAGAGTTCAATATACGTAAGAACTGTTTAAGAAATTATTATTTTCCGCTAATATTTGAAGATAAGAAATAGGATAATCGAACATGCAAGGATATTAAAATATTGAAAATTGTTATGTTTTCCAAAAATACGAAAACCGATAACTTTCGAAAACACGCACACACCTTGCGATCTACATAACATCAATCTAATATAAATTTAAGCTAAGTTCCTTGAAAATAAAGTAAGAAATCAAAATAATAATAATAATAATAATAATAACATATTTAGATCTTGAAAGGAGATCATTGTTTGGTACTCTTAACTTACTTAAAACATCTTCAAAGCATTAGCAAACGAATTTTGAAATTTTCAGATGATGAAAAGCATCTTTAGGGACATGCATATCTCACCTTATTTTTACTTGAAATAAGAACAAGAATAATGGAATTTTCAGATTTTACTATGAAAAATAAATTATCAAATATTAGTTACTATTTATATTTGCTATAAATATGTATTGTAAATCTTAAAAAGTGTTTTTTCTCACTAAAAGGCGAATTTTTTTTTGTCGTTTCTTCTTTCAAATATACAAAATTAAGTGATAAATAGCTTCACAGTAATTCAAATCCTTTACAAAATATCATTAAATTTTAAGTCAATTTTCATAAGTAAATATGACCATTATAAAAAATAAAATTTTCTCTACAGTGGTTTTACTCAAGGTATAATACCAGTGTACGCTATAAAAAAGATGTTATCTTACTCTCTCAACATTACATTGAGGACCCTGGATCAAATTTCAGTGCATTGCAATTTATGTGCATGCATTTTATGTACAATGTCTTTCATGGTATTGGAGAGCAATAGTTAGAAAATATCGTTCTTCGTAAATCTATAATTCTTACTGAATCTATCATATGTTTTTCTGCAATTAATTATGGGTATCAGTTTAATACACAAGTACAAAAAAGTAAAATTTGCATTTTGAATACCTTTTTTCGGATGATTAAAAACAAAATTTTACATCGAATTATTATTGTAATTACAAGATAACCAAATTATGTTTACATATATCATTACGTTAATGCAAAAGTACTGAACTAGACGGTCAACCCTTTGACAAATTTAGCTCGAAATTTGATCAGATTTTATATTTTAGATGCTAAATGTGTGCATCAAATATTATTTGTCTAGTTCTTTATATTTTATAATTATCGTTATCTATTGTACTTTGAGAGATAGACTTTCTATGAATGGATTTTATACAAAATTTAATAGATATCCACAAATTTGGTGCAAGTTCTATAATTTTCATGCGCCCAGTTGGGGGCGTTTTTGAATTCTCATGTTCACATATACACGAACATAATACCAAAATGTATTCTTTATGGAAACGTGGAGATTCATCAAAATCTCTAGTTCGAATGTTTTGACGATTAAAATATTTCTTTATAATATTCCATAAAACTAGTAACGTTACTCTTAATAACGTTACTACATAAAATGTCTCTTATAAAGCGTTTTCCTATATGATTTTAGTTTTGTGTTTATCTAAATAATCCTCATAATGAACCATACTCTTAAAAATGTTCTAAAGAATTTTTTTTTCCTCTGTTCATCAAAAATTGTTTCGATGCTTTTTATTTAAATTGATTTATTTCGTATTTGTAATCGATTTCTCATTCCCTTCCAGATATCCTAAAATTCGAATATTATATTCTTGCTCAAACATTCTTTTGAAACAACATAATATTTATGAACTAAACAAATTCTCCTAAAAAACGTAATTATTTTATCCTATTTTATACAGAAATAACATTAAAAAACTTAAATTTATATATTTTAAATGTTTAACATGTAAATAGATGAATCTATATTTTTAAATAATTTGTAAATTATAAAAATTAGTTGGAACAAATTGGTTTATGAAATGGCATAACTCTTATTTAACTTTACATTCTTCATTTCAGATAAGACGATTATTATCAGTGAATGGTTTTACTTTAAGGAAAAAAGATATGCTGTAGGATCTCTTTATTGGAGTTTTTTTATGCAAGCTTTCCTTTCTACTATTATGTTCGATTATTTGTATTCATTTTCATATTTTACCTGACTATCCTAATTTTGTGTGTTTCCACATATTGTTTATTAAATAAATTAATATTATAAGAATAACCATCCATTCTTTATTTACTAAATTTTTTGCGAAATCAAAACCGATTGGTGCATGCGAGAAAGAGGTTAATTTCCTTTTCTGAAAGCAGGTAATAAAAATAGTAGGAAATATAATATTTCAATTTCAAAAATATATTTAAATGACTTAAAGAATTGACTTACTGATTTATTACTCAATGAATTTTTATCAGATTGTTTTTCATATCAATTACGATAAAAATACATCATTATTTAGTGAAATAAGAATTTTTTATTAATCAGATAAGTTCCAAGTAATTCCTACATTATCACTGCATTTCATTCTAAGATTTAAAAATATAAAATTTCGTTAATTTAGGAACTATATTGCTTATTATTCTTATAATTTTTTATACTAAGAATCAAAGAATTTACACTTTCCTAGTACATAGTTTTATAATTAAAATACAACAGAGTTCGAAGTCTCCAAATCTCAAACAACAACAACAACAACAAAAAACTGTAAGAAAACGCATGAATAAAGAAATTTTTCTTTAAAAAAATCCTCCCTTTCTATGATAAAACATCATACAATTCTAACAAAACTATCATTCCGATGCACCACAATAATAAAGAATGTGAAGCCAGGAAAAAAAACCCTTTCTTATTTCCACTTTATGGATTAGTTCATGCATAGGAAACTTTTTCAACGAACCATTACTTCAACTTTTAAATGTTCTTTCGCTCCCTTCTTTATCATAATGATATAACTCGATAAAATGTGCTAACTGTACCCGTAACCACGACAGCAGCCTCGCCCCCTGACTCAAACAATGATCTTTATTACGGAAGCAACTCTTGAGCGGTCATTCAAAAAGTGAAAGAAAGAAATGATTTAATGAAAGAGAAATAAAAAAGAACGGATAAATAAGTGTTCGTGGTCAAGCACTTGGAACGAAAGTTGAAGACCTTGTGCATCGACAGCGGGGTGGTTGTACATGGTTGTGCCTTGAGCACGAAGTATCTGTAAATTTGTTGACCCTTGCCAGCGATTACCCAAAAAACTTCTGTCTTGCATTCTTTGAAGTTAGTGTTATTTGGCCAACTGCAGGACAAAAATCAAAATTAAATTTCCCTAAGGTTAATCTTTATGTCCGACGATTGCGTCTCTGCGCGAAAGACAAAGAGACTAAAAACTAAAAAAAGGACGTTTGTGTACTGGCCAGTTTAAGGTAATATTTGTCCTCTACTGGTATAAAAAAATATAATAATTCTGAGTTTCCTCTACCTAAACAAAATATGAAACATTATTATTGCCCATTCAATAATACCTCGCTAAACCTTCTTCGTTAAACGTTGAAAGCAATTTTTCATTCAATTTCTTGAGTATTAGAGATCTCATTATTTGTGAACAATATATTACCATTTTCTTTATTTTAATACTTTAATTTTACTCCATTTTAATATTTTCAAAATAATTGATCAATCGAATAATGACATTAAATTTTGTTTCAATACTATGATTATGAAAATGGAAAAAAATAATTTTAAAGAAATAATTGAGAAATATAATAAAAATTTCAAAGTAGAAGACAATTAACGTTATAAAAAAATTTCGCCTAAACACTAATGAAAGAAAGTTGAAAATAAAGTTATTCAATATATTTTGAAATTTTTCTAATATAATTATAATATTAGTGTATGATGTGATTTCTTTTCATACGTAAGAAACACGCATTTCTTGTTTTGATGCATTTTCAGCTATTCGCAGTTTGTTTCGTATTAATAATTTAAAACAGTTTCCAAAATTTTCTGTTGTCATAGTCTATATTTATGAAAAAAAATCTTGTGCTGTACATTTATTATAAAAAAGTTAATATACTATACTATACTTTACTATATAAAAGTTAATTTACTATAAAAAGTGAACTACCTTTATGTAACAATTCATTTAATCTCCTTTTTATGTGCCACATTCTGTTTGAAACATTTATTGAGATAGCAATTCAAATAAAAATGCAAAGGACACTTAATATTCATAAGCTAGAGAGCTCACGTTTTTTCTGTATGAATTGCTACCTTGATTGAATTACAAACATACATTCAGCAAAAGCCAGGAACTTGGATATACATGTCATTTATATAAAGAAATTAAAATACGCAACTGTAAGAAACAACTGATAGGAATTGGTATCTCTTAAACTTTCTCGCATACTCTCTAATAAATGTACTAGTGCATCATCAACCGCTTAAGATTGGCAAACGGTAGTTACGAAAGTACGAATGAAAGTTAATGTGATTAATACAAAAGTATCAGAAAATTGAATGCAAATTTAGGTATTTTCTCTTGCCGATTAAATCTAAAATTTGACCAAGAACTAAACATACATACTAAATTTCATACATTTAACTCATTGCGTTTTTGAGTAATCTTGTTTACACGCTTGTGAAAGTACAGATCAAAGGATGGCCAACTCCCTAACGGATTTGGTTCTGAATTTGATACAATCTACACTTTAGATGCGAAATGTCTTTTTAATAGATTTTATTTATTAAACTTTTTTTCTTTCGTAATTTTATGTAAGCTTATATTAAGTTAGTAAACCCTCCATCCATCCAGCCAGTCAAACATTTTCTGAAGGAATTTAATCCAAATTGATAGAAATCTACAATTTTGCAACAACCATATACCAATTTCTTCCTCTTATCTCTAAGAGATTTTGAGTTATAGGATTCACAGATAGACAGGCTTAGCTCCAAAAATGTGTTTTCCTGAAACATGTAGATTCGTCAAAATATCGAATCAGAATTTTATAATGAATACAATACTTTGTAATTATCTCTTTTGATTTAATCTCTTTATATTCGTTGTAAAGTAAAAACGCCTGAAATCACCAGTCATTTTTTTCATTTACGGCATGTAAAAGTAATAAAATCATTTGAAACTTGAAAAAAATTGCGATTTTGTATCAATTTAGAATATGTACATATATCTCAGCTGCAATCATTTTTTAAGTGAGAACTAATCCGATAAATATTTAGTTAAGGTATTCGCAAATTTGAAGGAAAAAAATCAGCTCGGCTGTAGAGTAAATTGTGATCTATATGCGATTCAAAGTTTTTATAGATATATTTTTAGATTAACACATTAAAAAAAGCAACAGACAGCACAAAGTTATTTTTGATCGACAGATCAAAAATTCTTCCAACAATAAAATAAATTTTGTATTGCATTCGCAGTATTTTATTTTACATTGGTACAACTTGAATGACCTTTCGTGCTTAAATAATCAATGACCAATAGAAGCACGCACCTGCACAGAACATTGGAAATAATAATAAAAATATTTTTTTCAAGCATAAAAAATGTGTATTCATCACACTAAAAAGACGTAAACAACAAGGATGTTACGTTTTAGTTACTATAAATGTTTTTAAACACGAATTATTGTTGATACTCCTGTGGCATCGGAAATGAATGAAAGACACACAATTCGCAAATGATAGAATATGAAATAAAAATGGCCTCACCAGGAAATAAAATCTTGGGAAGCTTTATTCTTTCTCATCATAGTAATATTCTGATCGATGCTGAATTTTGAGTACATATATATTTTGCTGTAAAGCAGCTCCCTTTTTATTGTCACAAAAATCCGAAATCAAATTTTATTCAAACAGCTGTTTGAGATAGTCCATGTACAATTTTCTTTTACACGGTAGAGTGGATTACCGTGGAAAGTGTAATAACCTTGTATTGGAAATTCGAATATTTTAGTACAAAAAAAAACCCCATCAATAATGCATATTAAATTTATGATCCCCAAAAGATATTGCTTGGTAGGTTGAATATATTCATAAATAAATCGTGAAAATAAAGTTACTTTACCTATTTTAAAGCTCAGACAATAGGTCAAACACGTCGAAACAAAAGAAATATCGTTGTCTGGTTGTTTTTGATATTCTGAAACAGCATCCCTTTGGAAAACAAGAGCTTTCTATTTTTTAACTGAGTTTGGTAGATAAATGGTGTACAATGATATGAAATGCAACTACTCTCATGTAAATAAAAATAACTTTTTAATGAATTATAAATAATTAACAAAAATTTCTACACTTCTTAACTTTCCTATCCTATCATTATACTTTAAACGAAGACCATAGAAGAAGTGCATATTACAAATGTTAATTTTAAATTTTATAAATTAAGTTAAATGGACATGGAGTTAGTTTCCTTAAGATATCTTACATTTAAAAACCAAAATTCATCGAGGAAAGAGATTGAAAATGAGAACCAGGAAATAAATAAATAAAACAATAAATGAACCGTAAAAAATAAAATAATTATCAAATATTATAAATAGTTATTAATAAACTAAATAAATTCATTATTAAATAAACAATCATCATTTCAAGTAAAAGTACCAGAAAACCACCATAATAACTTCAGTAAATATCGTTATTAGTTAACCCTTAGGATATCACTGGCTCTTGAGACTTAATACTCATATAAGTCAATTTTTTTATTTGAGTAATTTGGACGAACCTTTACTGGGATCCCATCTATTAATTATGGAAGCTAAGTAATTGCAAGGTGATCATGAATAAAAATTTGGAACTGAAATTATGCATGTAATTGTGGCTTCATTCTAAAGCGAAGGGTTCATACTTTATTATAAATAATTAAGTGTGCTCCAAGAAAATATTACAAACACATTTATTTTTTATCTTGATTTAGCGATGAATTTAATTTTTTTCTTTGTTATAAACATATTTCCTTTTTTTTTCTGTGGTTTTATTTCAACTTATATACTCTAACGTAGAGCAAACCAAGGAAAGTTTCTTCAGAATAAAACAGATAAAAGGAAAACTCTAAAATAAAATTACAGTTAAGTTGCAAGCTGAATCGGGAAATTGATAATCAATTAGATAATCTTATGAGAGGTAAGCAGAAACGGTATAAAATCGCCACTACCATCCCTAAGATTTTGTTCGTGTGTGATTTGCGTACTGGTGGATAACTGTAGAAGGGTTTTGAACTCGTTTAACCTTTTTCCTCGACTTTCACCTGGTTCCGAAACGATAATAAATTTCGTCCCAGTCTGTGATTTGGGTTCACGAGACTAATAAAACGCTAAAAATGTCTTTCAGCATATTATGCGTTCATTTCGTTTTTACGACGTATTATGTTGTAAAAAGAAATTATCAAATAATAGATCCAAATCAAGAAGAGCTTAAGGATTTTTTTAAGGCATTTTAGAAAGTATTGGTTTAATAGTACAGTTATGTACACTGAACAATAAGGGTTATTTCTGTGTGATTTGAATGCATTACCTATACTGTAACGTAGGAAATATGCAAGACTATATGCGCCGCTCGCCCCCCCAAAAAGCGTAGAAAACAATGAAATAAATATTTTTTAATATCTAATTTAAAATATTAATTCTAATAAATATTGTAGAATGTATTGGGGCTGAAACATTTAATTAATGGATTTTAAAATATGACTTATCTTTTTCATTATCATTTATACTAATAAAATTGTGTTAATATTCAGAGAATTAAACAGTTTGCAAAGTGAAAAAGCAAAATAAATTAAATCTCAAATAAATTTTTATTCATGAAAAACTTTATTATCGTTGATTTTTAATAAAAATTTTCTTATATTCATCTCCTTACGATGTTAATTTAATTTTAATAGTAATTATAAAAAGTTTAAAATTAAACAAATTTTAGAAATAAATGAACAGAAATAAAATTTAGATTCTATTTTTTTTTTTCATTTTATAATGGTATTAAAATAAATTCAATCCAATAATATGCGCCAAAGTTTTGTGGAAAGTCGTAAAATAATTCTAGCTTCCTTTCACCAGATTTAAGGGGTCATAATTTTTTAATTACAAAGTTAAACTTTTTTGACGTTAAAAAACCAAATATTGTGCTATTCTGTAGAGGGATGTGGCTTTTAAAGATTTAGACAAAAACTTGTAACCATCGAGCCACCGCCGCTTGAGATTGCCCAGCTTCAAACCTACCAACGGCTTTCCATTTAGAGCAGAGGTGTCCAAACTACGGCCCGCGGGCCAAACCTGGCCCGCCAAGTGATTTATCCGGCCCGCGGAGGGTTTTAAAACATAATGATGTTTTCGCCAAAACCTTTTCATTTTCTTAAAGGTATATCGAAAAACTACGTGGCCGACAAAACGGAGTTGTTGTACATGACCAAACACCTTAACCTTGTTGTGACACACGTAAATACCTTAAACTTAAAGTTCCAAGGGAAAAACAATTTAATTTGCGATTTATACTCTCAAATTAAAGCATTTCGAATAAAACTACAATTATTCGAAAGTCAAGTGACTGAATGTAATTTTACACATTTTCCGTGCTGCGACGAATTTAATAAAAAAAACTGAAGAACAATTCCCAATTGCATTTGCAATAAAGATCATCGCCGATTTAAAAGAAAAATTTCAAAAGCGGTTATCTGATTTGGACATGAATTCAAAAGAAATTTGGATGTTCCAAAATCCATTTGATTGCAACGTTGCTGAAATTTCAAGCCAGCTTCAAATAGAAATTATTGATCTTCAAGCAAACGAACAAATCAAGGACAAATACAAGGAAGGAAACTTAATAGATTTTTATAAATATTTCGATGCAAAAGAGTTTCCAAATTTGAAGAAATTTGCTCGTAAATTCATTTCAATGTTTGGGGCTACTTACGTGTGCAAACAAACTTTTTCTCGAATGAATCTTAAATCAAAATATATTGACAAATTTATCTGATGATCATTTGTAGTTATTGCTTATGATTGGTGTAACAAATTTTGATCCCAACTATAAAGACATTCTTCAACAAAAAAATAAAAACAGTTTCGTCATTCGCATTAGAAGTTGCATGAAAATATTTCAATTTATATAAAATAATTATATAATTATACTTTGTTTGTTTAGTATTTTGTATTTTCAAGTTACAATAAAATAGTATTCATAATAGTATTTAATGCTACTTTACTGATAATGATATTTTTCAATTTGTATATACATGTGGCCCTTATAAATTGGATTTAATTTCGATCCGGCCCGTGCCGCGAAAAGTTTGGACACCTCTGATTTAGAGGAATCGTCTAAACCAGTGATGGGGAAACTACGGTCCGCGGAAAAGTTTAATCCGGCCCGTTTAAGAGTGCCGTCCTGAGAATGTTCTTGAGTGTGAGAATGAATGGGAGAATTTTCCAAGAATACAATCTTTAAAATTCACTATATCAAACAATAAGATTAAAAAATATGAAATTAATTTGAGAAAACTATCTTCAGAATTTGAAAGGGGATTTCAGGACTTTTGAAAAATGGAACCAGAGTTTAGAATTTTTGCGACCCCATTCAATGTTAATTACGAAGAAGTTGATGCAAAATTTCAACTTGAGTTAGTAGAACTGAACTGTAATACTCTCCTGAAACAAACTTTTCATACAGTGCCATTACTAGAATTTTATAAAAATTTAAGTCCAGATAATTTCCCAAATCTAATTACTCATGCAATGAAGATAATGACAATGTTCGGCTCATCTTATATATGCGAGCAAATCTTTTCAACAATGAAGCTTAGGAAAACTTCTTTAAGAAACAGAATTACAGATGAGCACCTTTCATCAGTTTTAAGAATTTCTGCTTCACAAATGGAACCGGACTATGATGAAATTTTGATAAAACAGTTTTTTATGCACCATCAACCAGTAATGAACTAGAAAATAAAGTGATAATACTTCACATCAAGAACTACACTAAATTCATTTTATATTTTGTGCTCATAATTTTCTTACCTTTTGCTTTTTTACTATTAAAATAATAAGTGTATGTAATAATATATGTATATGTTTATAGAACACATAAATGTTTTAACGATTAAGCATTATTCTTTGGCCCGCTACGATCGTCTAGTTATTACAAATGGCCCGTCTTAAAAAAAGTTTCCCCACCACTGGTCTAAATGATTATGAGAAGTTCTCACTGGAAACAGGTTACATCTTTTGTTTTAATGTGACATTCACAAAATTGCAGGCAAAAATTGCAGATGCATAAATGGTCTAATTTCAGTAGTTCCTCATAAACTAATACTAAACAACATATTTTCCCACAAAAAGCTTAATATCGTGTTATAGTCCTTCGCAATATATTAAATATAATTTGTTTAAATTTTACTGGTACCCATTTAGAATTACTTTGAAAAGCATTTTTGTGACTTTAATTTTGGACGTGTGTATTTATATATCATTTATTAATCTCTATTTTTATTTAAAAATAATTAATTTGTAACTTAATAGCTTACTTAAAATTAGTTAGAATTTAATTTGGTAACACGGCAAATAAGATTTTATATATATATATATATATATATATATATATATGAAGTTTATAAATATCAAATAAAGCCAAACAAGATTCGATAAAGAAAATTTGTAATTAAAGAAGAATAATCGTATATTTACTTTCCTTTATAAATCACAAATTTCTAAGTAAAAAATTTATACAAAATATTTTTGATAGAAATTTTTTTACAAAATCTATTGCATATTTTACTTCCTTGTATTCAAATCAGGCAAAGAGAAAATATTGATTACTTCTGCTATTCGATAAATGCATTATTTTTAAGTTAATTTCTTAATCAATAATATATATCTTTCCTTAATAGTTTTTTACGCAACATCAATTATCATACTAAATTTTAATTTATATAAATTTAGATGTTAAGAGTGTCGGATGATGGTAAAGAAAAAAAACCGACGTCGGAATAGACTGAGATGATTTATTGAGAACATTATGCACGATGAAAGAAATAATGAGGTAGAGGAATGGAAAAGGGAAAAAAATGTTTCAAGGTTACCGGCTGTGGATCTAAAACAATGTTTCTCTTAAAAGTTATTTCAGTGTCAATCTCCGTCCACTTTGTTTTCGTTTCCCTTTTTTTTCATTTCACGATGATTAATGATCACTTGCGAAAGCAGACTGCGAAATTGAATTATTAGTTTCCCACTGCACATACTTAACACCACAAATACATTTAAATTTATTTTGTAGATTCAATTACAGAAGTGAAGAAAAGAAATTAATACTAAATTAAATTAGGTATTATATTGGCATACAGTGAAAAACTTTTTTTTCTCAGTATGCAGTAAAAAACAAATGTGAGTAATAAATTCAATTTTTCAACATTCTTAAAATCAAATTCAAACTTCACTTTAAACTTCTGGGTTCAGTGAGATTTCTTAGATCACCTCTTTCTTCTCTCAGGGTATAGTTTCTGTATCCTAAATGTTCAAGATTAGCTATGATATCACGTGAAAACACACGACTAAAATAAATGCGGGCAACTTTAAATTTAACAAAAAGGTACTTCAAAAATGCAGAATGCAGCTATGTGTCCTCTTTTCCTATTTTATACTTTTCCTGAGAGGAGAGTATATATTCTCTGATCAGATTTAACAAAAGACTTAATAATACTATATATTGAACTTTTTCATTTTAAGAAGTTCTCTTGTTTGCTCATTTAGCAGAAAATTTATATTTGACTTGTCAAAGATTAGCACAAATATTATATATTTTTTAACGCAATAGCACAAACATTATATTGTGAAACGCAATAGCATGTAATATTGTGAAATCAGCTACTTTAGGCAACCTTCTAGTTCGTCCAATATATTAATAATATTAATTACAAAATACAGCTTTAATATTTGTAATTTATTTCTATTTTTAATAAGTTGAAAGAGTTACTACTACAAATCATAATGAAAAACACTAGAAAATAAACCAGAGAGAATGGTCTCCCCCAAAATTTCTCGCATACTCTCCGATTAAGGTCTCATCACCCCTCCCGTTCTTTTCGCACAAAGTATGGTTTGGGAAAGGCAGCAAATGACTTTCATGGCATTAGCTAACAAAAGTTATGACATTTAGATATCTAGCGTGAACCTAAGATTATTACTAAATTTATCATGCAATTTGTATTTTGAGCTTCTTATAAAAACTTAATAAAAATTGATATTATCTTTATGAACTATTGCGTTTAAACGCATGCGAAAGTGCAGAACGACAGAGTGACAGTCAATCGTTTGACAGATGCCGTTCAAATTATGGTATCTATATTTTAGAAGCTACATTTCAAAATTGTTTTATTTGCCTCTTTGCCTTTTGTTTTTATCGAGTTTATTTGTGCTCGAATAGTTAGGCAGACAAACTTCTTGTGAGTACATCTAGTGCAAAATTTGACAGACATTTAAGTTTTGGTTGTAATTCCATGCCAACAATTTTAATCATTTAGCGTTTTTGAGTTATAGTGTTCACTGACAGGTAGACATAATTCTAAAAATGTGTTTTTCGGATAGAGGGAGGTCTGAAACATTAAGTTTCATCAAAGTTTTTAATTTGAATTTTTTAACTGTTATATCATTTCTTCTTTGTATACAAGAAAGTAAAAAAGACCACAGAAAATGTACTAGTAAAAAATTAGATACATTAACAAACCCAGTGGCATCCTATTAGCAAATAATAGCTCTCTATGATCACTGACTGCAGGGAACCGTCAGCACTTCAATTAAAAATGTATTTATTGCCCAGTTTCTAAATGAATATTATTTGCAAAAATAGTATATAATACAAATTTTTAAATATTATGGTTGATTCAGCAATTGATCAAGTATGAAAATTTCAGTACGTTTATTTAGTTATAATATATTTATAAAAACCAAGCATTTTCCTGTATAATTTCTTGGTAAATATGGTATGCGCAGTCATGAATCATTATTAAATAAATAATGACCAAAAACATGACATGCTTTTCATAAATAATTGTACACATCCAAAAATTGCTGAAATGAAAAAACACCCAACCTATTATAAATTCTTAATATGTTTTGTAAATTAAAAATCGATTGTAATTCGAAATTAAATCTGAAATATTATTAAAAGAATGGCTTTACAATATCCATAACCTGGACACTAAAATATCTAAATCCGCCATTGATAACAATGAAAATAAGCAGAATTTTATGCATTATTAGATGCATAAAATTTCAACTATTTATAAGGTAGTAAAGAAGAAAGGTTCAGTAAAGAATTAACAAAAGATTTGATGATGATTATTTTATCTTGGTTTACCTTTTTATTTTTGTTTTGCACACCATTTTTTTCATAATTTGTCCCCCTCTCACTAAAGAAACCCTTCTTTTCATTTGAAGACATTATCTTTTAATAATAATTGTTTAAGCTTAATAGTTCGGAATAAAATTATACAACTTATTTGCTATTTGCTGACTTCCGTCTTTGTCAACATCTCTTTCGCGACCTCCTATCTAATCCATCGCGGAGATACCAAGGTGTACACCTATTGCAGGCTGAGAACCTAGGTATATATAATGATAAAAGTTTAGGAAAAGCATACAACTAAGACTACTTCCGTGTTACATCAAGACGAAAGGCAAACCTAATTTAAACAATAACTTCTTAAAAAGAACCAGATGGTGAACAGATTTCAGTTTAAAAGCAAGATTCGTTTGTCTTGCTTACTATAATGTAGAAAAAAAGGGCTTTTATCCTTTACGAACTCGAGGATATTGGCCTGATATGTCATGAAATTCTGAGAACCTTAAAGATGTCAAGAACATTTGCTGAATATCGTGCAACACCGGATTGATTCGAGTAGTGTTGAGATGTCACTCAAGGTTGGGACATAATTTTCACCCCATTTACCACGTGGTTCTGTCTTCTTCCATCTGGTTGTCATTCCGTGCGTCCAGTGTCTGAAGAGTTTTAAAAAGTTAGCGGAGGTCGTTTTTGGAAGGAATCGAGTTCAATGTCTTTAGGTTAATGAAGAACACGTGAAATTAGAGAGCGAATGTCATCTGTGACAGTTGAGGGTTCCTGATCACGAGACCCTTCAGTTAAAAATGGAATATAAATGTCTTATAAAAGACCGCCTTAAAACGTCCAGTTTACTAACAAGACCGATATAGTATCGAAGCTTATTTTAAAATACATACTTCTTATTTCAAAATTAAAATATCTTAGCGTAGTTCAATGGCATAATTGAATACTGAGAAGAAATTTAGGCAAAAGAAATTCATCGCTATACTCCTAATTAAAAAACTAGCTCACTTTTAGAAATTTAACCATCACTTTTTATAATACAATTAATTGTTGACAAAATTTCATATTTTTCAGAAGGCTAAGAAAATAATGCAGTTTCTTAAAAATTCCAAATGTAAAACAACTTTTTCATTTTTTGCGATTTATGTATGTTACATATGCTTTTCCCCCCAAATTTGTTCATTAAAAATATCTACTAGTTCTTCAAAATAAAATAATAAAGCCAAAGAATGTTAGTAATACAGCTAATGATTGATCATACAGCTTATCTTGTCCCACGGAAAATCTCAAATATAATTTTATTGACTTCAGACGTAAAATTATAAGCATGGTAAATAAAAAGGAAAAACATATTAAACTGTTCACACATGATTAAAATATTAGTTTTTATAAGTAGAAGATATGTAAATTTCATAATAGATTCAAGACATTTCTATTTCGAGTCTAACCACAACATCATCAGTTTCCGAGTTCCAAGTCCCTGCTAGTTTATTACTTTTACCAACCATCCTACAGCTTCACCATCGATATAGGTTTACTTTTTTTTAAAAAAAAGATATTTCAAATTCATTTTATTATATTATTTTGCTTGTGAAAAACCTTTGAATTCTTTTTAAAAAATTAAACCTGACCATGAATAGGTTGTCATACTTCAAATTATAGAAAAGCAAATTTCGGAAACAACAATCACAGATCAAAATTCATAGAGTTAAACTTTGACAATGGGGTTGTCAATAGTTTAGCATCTGATAGGAAACAAACGTGTTACGGAATAAATAATCAAATAAAGCATTTTTTGTGTGTGTTGGCGCGTTGTGGTAAGTTTGTGTTTTATTTCGGGTACCTGTTCTATTCCTGTGAGTCACGTATATGGGTGAAAAGTCAATGATACGCGCTGAATCCCAATTTTGCATCAGGAAGTGGTGCCTCTTTTCCGCCGACATATTTATGCGAACATTCCGCTCTTTTTTTGAGGGATTTTGTCTGTCTCGTTTGGAATAGATTTTGGGCGAAATAGCTATAGGGTAAAACTATCTTCATTTTTAATTAGTGTGTAGTTAGTTATCAAAGGTAGTTCTCGTTATTGCATCTTTCCATAATTTTTATAGGAATATTCGAGTCATGGACGAAATATCTTTATCTGCACCTTGCACTTTTTAAATTTTTATAAAGAGGACGATTTTCTTTTTATAATCAAATGAATAAAACCGTCTTGTCTAGAAGGAAAAGTTTTCTTGTAACTGTCGTCGGAAGGTGAAGATAATAATAATAGAAACATTCAACAATTTGTCCTCACGAATACTGGTAACAATGTTTCTTCTGCAACTTAGTTTTCCTGTAATAATTTCAAACAGAATAAACCAAAATGAAAGTTTATTTTTATAAAGATGTTAGTAGAATATTTATCCTTTTATAGCAAACAACTTCAGTTCAAAGTTTCTATATTTTTGTTATTCTCGAAAAAGAAATTACAAAGTTAAAAAAAATGCTATTATGTAACATTTTGGTATTTCAGTATTTATTTCGACATAGTGTTTTACATCAGAAAACTTTTTTGCTTACTTGTAAACAAAGGTAATTTACCTTGTTAAATGTTACAATATACCTTTATACTCATAAAACCTTTATTTTAAATTACATTTCTTTTTAACTACTTAAAATATTCACTTAAGAATGGTGCTTCACAAACTGTAATTCTTTGCCGAAAATAATTTAAGAATATTTTCTATACTCCTTAAAACCTCAGATAAGAATGCATTTCGTGTCTAATATTTGTTCAAGCATTGTTATAGGCAAGTAGAACCAAAATTATATATTGATAAAATCAACAATGTATTTACGATTAAGTAAGCTAGGCAGCTGCCAAAAGCTGAGAAGGGGCAGCAAGAAGTTAATTAAAAAAATTTATAGAACAAATTACTACATAAATGAATTTGAAATTTAAAAAAAAATATTGTTCATTAAAAATATTAAATAATAATATTTTATCAAGTGTTCATTTTCAATCTGTTTCATTACTTTCACTTAATTATTACAGTATTATTTATAAACACAATACAACTCTTAATAAATAAAACTATGCTTAAAGGACTCGCAGTCATGAATCTTAGTCCAGTAATAAATTACATTAAAAATTACTAAAATAAAAATAATTAATTTAAATAAACAATTAACATATTGATTATGTTTTGAATTTTTAAACTAAATTGATTAATGTATTAAATCTAGTACTATCG
Organism: Argiope trifasciata; assembly: GCA_026543055.1. NCBI lineage: Eukaryota > Metazoa > Arthropoda > Arachnida > Araneae > Araneidae > Argiope > Argiope trifasciata. The sequence continues at coordinate 476,376 of JAPMOQ010061697.1, read as the reverse complement.
ACTGCCTAAGACCTCAAAATGCTTGAACCCGCTACTAAATGTTGTAAATTAAATCTTGATGAAAGAAACATTTTAATATCGTATTTCGATTTGACTTAAAAACCTAAATAATACTTTTTTAGTATTACTTTCAGTGCTTTTTTTTGGCTCCAGCTGATTCATTCGTATTGGTCACCTGAGGACGATTATATTTATAAAGTTTTAAAGATGGCAGGAAGAATCGTTATAAAATTCTTCTTTATTCTTTTAATCCCATATAATTTAAAAAACAGTTTCTAATTTCTAATAAGCAATTTTTATTGCCAAAAAAAAATAACATGATACGTGACTTTTATCACTTTACAGCTATAATTTTTTAAAATTTAAATTGAAATTTTCAATTTTGATTTAAAGTTAACTTTTTAAATTTTATTTTAGAAATTAAATCAAGTATATATTTTTTAACTTAATAAATATGGTAAATACGGGAGTTTTAGTCAAAATTTGGTGCAATTTTTCTCTTTCAGATAAGTAAAGAAGATTCGGGGTATCTGGTTCCCTTGGTTTAAAGTAATTTTTTTAAATGCAAATTTTAGGATCCAATATTTGTGATTTGCCCTCATTCTATTTATTCGAAGTTTTTATTTTATTTCAGAGATAGATAAATCAAACAACAATCAGCATATAAATAAATAAATAAAACTGAAAATTGACTGAGTCATCTTTAGAACATTATTATTTATATTTTATAATACAACTTTACTTTATTCCGTAGTTTTTAATATATCCGAGGACATTGACGCAAATTTTTAATTAGTTTCATAGAGTGAAAATAATAGAAAACAGAAAAATAATCTTTAGAAACATTTGTAGAATCTTTTTTTATCAAATTAACTATATTAATAGAGGTCAAAGTATGCTAAAGAGAGAGAAATAAAATTTAATGAAGATAAGACAGAATAAAATTTACTAATTCTTGTTGACCTTTTTGTGATTTGCACTCATTCTATACACATGCAATATTAATTCAACCAGTGAATTAAATTTCTGTGTTTGTATAAAAACAGAGACATCAATAGACTAGTAATAAAGTCTCGGGAAGGTTAAAAACTATATAATAATCACTCACTGCATGTATGGAATTGGTTCATGCTAAATCTTTCAAGATGAAAAGTCAGTCAATATCAGTTATTCAGACATAATTCAATAGTTGCTGTGTTACGAAAATTTAAAGATATGACTAACGACTCAAGTATCACCTTCGTCCTATACCAGTGAATCAAAATTACGAATACTATACCAAACAACGCTCGGAACATAAATACAGCTTGACTCGTACAACAAACATTCCAAAATTTATGTTACATCACTTTAAAACGTTTTACAATGTGGCCATTTTAAATCCCACTCGTATGTGCTTTCCCTCATTCTTTTGAGTGTTTTAATATGATGTTCAGAAAAAAATTTATCACGTTTCAAAATTATAAAGTAAAAGTACTACGAAATGATATACGTTTTCAATTATTGTTTATTCAAGCATGCTATGAATATATTTGATTTGAAATATTTTAATTATTGTTTCTAAGAAAGATCATTTATTCACCAGATTCTGCTTCTTCGAGTAGGTCATTGATTGGTCTAATATAAAATATAAATTTTCACAATCTGAACCGTTTTGACAGTAAACAATTTTTTTCGATAAAAATATTATTGTGTTAAGAAATATTTTAATTGATAATAAAAGGGGGACAGCAAATATTAAGATTTTGAAATTTGCCTCAATTATGGATTGAAAGGCATGAGAAATAATTTTTTTGTCATTTAAAACTTGTTTCTAATTGCAATTATATGACTTTATTCAATTATTTAGAAATTAGCTATTGTCTTCGATTAGAGTGGTTCCTTCTTAACCTGGATATTCATGTTGTTTTGTTTCAACCAATATTATACCAATATTTCTGTCTTGTTTCTTGAGTGTGTATGTGAATGTATATGTGCGCGAGCGTGAGTGAAATGATATGACTTAATCTTATGTAAATCCTAATTAATTTTTATCTTAATTTAGCCCATATTAACTTCATTCTAAAATTTTTTCTTATTTTCCGATCCAATACTCACTTTTAATTTAATTAATTCTATAAGACTGTTGGTCTCAGATGATTTTGACTCTCCAAATAATGAGATAAAAATCCTTAATGCTTGAAATTTTTTTTTAAAAAATACCTCAGATTCCTTATCGTGAATCCACACGCGTCCAAGAAATCCCTATAGAAATCTCATAACTAAAACCACTGTAGGAAAAAAACTTTCGGTCTCTCCTGCTTTTGTGTCAAGATGTAAATTGACGTATTTTTTACCACATATTCTTTCCATGTAAATTATGCTTCCCGAAATTAATTAAATAGGAGTTTTAAATTTTCAAAAGGGTCTTCTATTCGACCAAGGAAATGAAAAAATATTTTTACATATATATCAAATGCCACTGATTAAAATATAAATCATAATGCCCAAACCCGTTGGTGCGAAACGACCTTAGAAGGAAGACCAGAAGTTCCGGTATAAACACGACACCTCTGCCACTCAAACTAAACGCAACTTGATAGCGAATTCGTCAGCTTAAAATAACACCATAACTGTCATTCTAATAAAGAACATAACAACGAAACTAATCTCAAAGCTTTCAGCAGAACTTCGTGTTCCACCATGCATGACTTGGTGGAAAGACATCTTATGGTCTTCAACAAGCATATAAAACCAAGGCTGTCAAATTATACCATGTCCATCCGGAAACATATAATTATCTAAGCTTTTGTTTAGGACAGATATTAAGAGCATTAGTTACAAGTCATAATTTTGAAAGAGAGAATGTTATGGAGATCAGTGGAGAGTGTAATGTCTAGGGCGGAGTCCAGTGCCTTGAAAGTGTAAGATGATCTTGTAAATGAGCGTGATGAAAGCATGCTAGGCAGATCGCATATGAGTTTACGGAAGTGGAGTCTATAGAGAAGAGCCTTATGAAATAAAATAGTTTAAAAGTGCATCTGAAAAAAATTTAATCAGAAAACAAAGAAAAAAACTGTAAATGAATAAATTGAATAGGATTTAGTAATGATTTTGGTGCTTTCATATTTATGAAGAAAAAGAATTAATAATCGTTTCGCAGTAAATAATGAAAAAAAAAATCTTTTTCTATTTATTGGGAGAAAATATTCAAAAGTAAAACATTTTTGGACAATTATGTGCTTTCATTAAAAAGATCTACAGTCTTCTTTGCTTTTATACATGATTTTATTCTTTAATTTCTATGATTTAGGTTTTGTTAAGAAAACTGAGAAGCTGTGGTATAAAGCTATCATTAAAGTTATGTGCATAAATTTGATTGGCTCGTATTTTTAATAAAAATAGCTTTTATTGTGTGCTTATTATTGTTCTTTTCCTTAACAATTGCTTATTGTCATGAGTTTATTTCAAATAAATAAAGAAAAAAACACCTTTCTGGATAAGGAAAAATATTTAACATATTGTTGAAAGCAGTAATTGAATAAAGAAATGCGACTTTAAAAATTAAAACTATCTCGAATATCAATTGCTACAGCAATAGAAAAATAACTGCTTGGCAACAATACCATGTTTATAAATAGCAAAATATATTTTTAAAAATTCAATAAAATCTTATTTTTTTAATAAATTATGAAAAAATTGATTTCTACCTAAGCCTTTTTTTCAATTCAATTTATAGTAAAATAAATAGATTATTAAAGATGGAAAGTAAAAGAAACTGCCAATGTCACCTTCCCACATATTAAAGAGTTATTGTTGAAAAAAAGAAATAAATCTATTTTATTACAGATTACACGAAAGTATTAATACCTACGGTGCCTCCACTCTTAAACGAGGATTTCATAAATTTATGATTATTGAAATATTAATAATTAAATAAATAAGATTAAAATATAAAAATGAATAATTATTGTGTCTATTAATTAGTATAAAAAATTCCAATAACTAATCAAGTATAAAATTTTTATTCAAAAATTCGTGAAAATTAACGTGTAATTTTGATTTCCTTTAGAGTTCATGCAATATTCTTTATTATTAATTATATGCGGTTATGTAACCAGAAACCAACTTTCGTTTGTATAGAGTTTGGACTCAGTATTGAAAACTATACAAAGTATGAATAGTTTACAATACAAAATTGAATCAGACGCAATCCGTCAGTTAAAATACTATTTTAAAGTATTATATAATTTCAATAATGCACAACAGATTTTTAAAAAAAATGTTTTCAAAAACAACAATATTCTAAGATTTTTATTTCGGAATTGTTTCTTAATTGTATAATAGTGTTTAATTATCCTTTCAATGTCAACCCTGCTTCTATAGTTGAACTTATATTAGTAGTAAGGAGTAGCAAATATTTTTAGCAGTGTTGCTCATGAAAAACTAAATAAATTTCTGTTTTTTGTTGTGTTTTCACAAAGCAGAATTCATATTATATGAAATTTACAGAACCCAATGAGATGCGAAGATCTTGAAACATAGAAAACTTAGTGCCAATTTTTCAAACAGAATCACAGATTCACTCTGAAGCATTTCATGAGGGAGGAAGGTCAACTGAAAAAGGTGAAGGAGCTTTAAGGAATTTCTTAGCATGTTTACTTAAAATTAGTTGCAAATGCTTGGCTAAAAGCATTAAGCACTTCTTCCATTTCATGCATGGAACATTCTTATGATTCTGGATGATTAACTTTCACCTTGATGGACAAAATTCGAACTTCGTTTTTATTTATTCTTGAATTACGTTTGAACTCATAATGATAGGAAATAACACTAGGATAAAAATGCTTGAGACATCATTAAATTTATTTTTCATTATTATGGATCATACAAAAAGCTACATATTGAACATGGCGAACTAGATATGGTTAATAAGCTAACAATTTTAAAAATTGCTATACAAAACTTCATGAAAATCGCAACATTTATTGGAATCTTATGAAGCATTACTTCGAAATCCAATAAGAAAGAAGAAAAAATAATATTCAAAAAAGTAATCAAACTCCAATCCAAGTTTAATGATTAATGCTTAGATAACATTTTTCTTATCTTTCTTCCGAATAAATTTACTTCCATTGACAGTAAAGGGATGACTTTATTTGAAGGCTTTATGTAGGTTGCAAAGCAAAATTCTTCGGGAGTTAATTTTTTTAAAGTTTAATTCAATTTTATCTTTACCAATACAAAACCACAAATGATAAGTAGAAAGAATGGTCAGTCAGAGACATTGGAGTTTACGTCAGAACTTTTATTCTGGGGAAAGAGTTGAAAATATGGACTATGCCTTGAGACCGAATCAGCAGAAGCGTTGACACTTGACAAAGGGACCTTTTTTTTGAGACATTTTTAGAATAACTTAAATTTATTCTTCCATACAATTTCAAAGATAATATATTTGGTAAAAATATTCATATTAGAATCAAATATAGTTTAGATTTCAGAATATTATTCTCAGATATTCTTAATTCGCTTCTTACGTGTTTTTTTTAAAATTTGCTTGCAGATCAGTGCGTTTCAGTCAACAGTTATAGAAATACATTGGTTTTTTAAAAAAAATTTAGAATGTATTGAAACACTTTTTATTCACTTATTTTTACATTCTTCTTAAAATTACTTTTAAATTAAATTTTTCATTCATGAAAAACTGAAATTAATCTTTTTGAAAGTGACTCAAATATAAATGTTTGCTTTTTTAGTTTATCTAACATTAAAAGTTAAATACTGCTTACACATCTATTCAATTAAAAGGAATTAAAAAAATAACTGATTTTAGAAACTTGAAAATAAAAGATGAAAGACAATAGTAAAATTGTCTTAGGAACGAAACTAATTAGCTTAATCCGACCCTATTTCCATTTTAGTGTCTTTTGATCACTTTAAATAATAATCTAATCTAATAGATTTTGGCAAAAATGATTGACTTTACTTTTATTCTATCTTAAAAAGATTAAATCTCATTACTTTGGTTTTAATAAAAGCTAATCAAGCAGTCTGACCGCTTTAAGAAATTCAGCTGTGTTAGACCAGTGAAAAAAGTATGATGCATTAAAGTATAATACATACTTAATGAATAATACATTTATGAAAAATGAAAATAAGAGCACGAAAAATTTCAAAAAATAATAACTAAAAACTTTTCCTCTAAGTTATTTTTTTTACTTGCATCTATTATTTTATTGCAATTTTTTTACCAATTTAATATAAAATTACAAATAAAAGCTCATGGAATCGTTTAATTTAATTATAGTTAAGAAAAGAAACATCCTATTAAGAGAAACAAAAACTTTAAAAAAACCAATTATATAAAAAATATACTACTTTCTGAGAACCAAATATCTTCTCTATAAATCTAGAAAAAAAAGGAAATTATTACGACCCAATTTGCGATAGCTCTTTTATCGAAGCTAAAATCAGCTGTCTCAATTTGCTTGCATTGCATACTAATTTGTTGAATACAATGGTACTTACAAAATGAACCTTCCATTCATTCTCTTCATTTTCATTCACTTCATTTTTAGTGAGCAGTTATGTTGTAATGATTCATAATATTAGAAAAAAATGACTTCTATTAAATGAATTATATGATCATAAAAATTTGACTTGAAATCGTTTAGAAAAAAGCAACGCATCAATGGATTTGTAAAACACTTTTTAGAAATATTGCTGCGACCAACTAATTTAACCATTTTCAGAAAATTTTAGATGTAAAAAGTAGGAAAAATGTTTGGCCTACGGTCGAGTTTAATTAAAATTATATATCAATGATTTTTTTAGTTTGAAGAAAGTTACTTCAGATATTACATAATTTTTTTAAATGATTGAAAAAAAATCTATTCTTTTCTATTGCTCTAGAAAATTTAAGTTCCATTATGAAATCTTTATTGTCATTCAAACATCATAAACTGATTATAGACTCGAATTGAATTTCATAAATATATTCAACGGAAATTTTTAAAGCAAATAATAAATATAACGAAGTGTTCTGCTTTAGCAATGATGTTTATATGAATACCGTGATGAAACAATAAATACATTTAACTGACCCGCTTATAATTTTAAAATTTTGATACAATGTGTTAGGACAATGGCATATTAAAGTTTTCAGATTTAATTTATAGTTTTAATTATAATCAAAACTTCCCTTTTTCTAAAAAGGAAAGCAGATTGCATCTCTAAATACATTTGATAAATTCAATAGAAAGATGGCAAACTTCAAATAAGTCCGCCTATCTTTTCTTCCGTAATAAATTGAGCAATTTTAGTCACAAGTACTTTAAAAGTCCAATAAAAAACTACTTGGTGAATGATTTAACGAAACTAAGGAATTGATGAAAAATTGAACCTACAAATGAAAGACTTACAAATAATGATGAGTAATTAAATATAACTATGTATTTGAAAGATTCGTTTATAAATTTTAGAATTAAATTCTAAGAGTGATAAAACTGACAAAAGAAAAAGACTAATATTAACTGAATTTATTTCAGTTCAGCTAAAATAAATCAGTTTTGGGAAGTATTTATGTGTATCAGAATTAAAAAGTTAAATATTTATTTAATAAAATTATTTTTGTATAAATTACAATTAATTTTTCTTTTAATACTTTATCATTAATAGCATTCTTTATTGTAGCAATATTCGTAAAATTCGTATTCGTTCGAAAATGGGACTTTTCTGTTTCATTTCTAGAGAATTTGTTAAAAAATTTTTTTTACTGATAATTCTTACGATGTTTGGTCTTTTCTTTTAATTCAATTTGATTTATAAGGGGATTCAAATTAATTCTTGGGGCTTTTAAAAGTTACTGAACTGGGAATATCAATTCTTATAGAAGACATGCAAAGTTATCCTGGTTAACTGTTTGTAGGTAGATTCAAACCGGGGGAAGATGAAGAGTTTAATATGGAGCATATTTCCATTTTAGGACTGAATATTTTAATTCAAATCATCCAATGAAATGGTTTATTACATACGAGACGTACTGGAAAAGGAAGAGGAGGTTTATCAATAGTTTTTGACCCTATCAATCTAAATTCCTGTTGCAGACTAAAGTTCTAGATTAATTCTCTGTGCTAATTATTACATATAAAGCTTTATCTAGTTATCTTATTTAAACTCTATAAAAATGAATAACGAGAAGACTTGATCCAAAATATATGTCTTATAATTTTTTTACAAATTTTAAATTAATAAAAATTTATTTTTACGATTTCTTAAAATATTTACTAAAAAGTTAACATACTATTGCTGAAAAAATAATAAGTGCTACACTTTTCTGCTCTCGAATTTCTTCTATTAATCCTCTGGCATGGTTCACGTCAAAAATAAACTAACAACATAACGATGAATACCAATTAAAATAAATCAAACATATACGGAAAATATTTTTTCTTGCGAATGATGTTCCGAAAAATATTTTGAGAATAAAGAAGTCGACATCCGCAAAGAGTTTTTCAAGTATAGCAATAGCAATAAGATAAAAGAACCATTCTTTTAATTTTTGAATAAACAACCTTCTAATTAAATGGCTGACATATTTTATTTTAATAAAGTTATGCCAAGCGACTAGAATGCACAAATCTATCAGTGGTTAATATCGCTGACACTTGGAGAATGAAATTTTTAGATCCAGCCAAATACAAGTTATCAGAAAAAAATTGAATAAAACAACGGAAGAATAACATAACTTAACACATGATTGAATGGATATCATTACAAAAATCAGTACAAGTTTAATATCGGAAATTTCTATATTTCTATCCATTTTATGAACTCGTATATAAATTTGCAAGGGCATTGCGACCAGGCTGAGTTGTAACATTGCGAAAAGGATAATTAAGGTATAAAATCATATTGGTTTAGCCTGTGTCGCTTTCAGATATTTGTAGACATCTTTTCTGAGAAAAATAATTTGCATAAATAAAAATATTTTTCTTTAAATAGCTTTTCTTCTCATTTTAATTGATGCATGACAGTGGCTATTTTGGTGTCACATGATTCTACGTTATGCTTATGCATTTCATATCTTAAATGGAGTGATTGTGTGCTCACATAACTTTTTAAAATCAACATATCAATTTAATTTTACGTATTTTACAACAGGAGAGAGTATAATTTCCCTATATAACTTCTATAAGACAATACGTACCACAATGGTAGCGACGTCACAAGACATTTTAAAACTAGTTTGAGTAGTTAGTTTAAAATTAAATTAGTAAATATGAGCAAAAAAGGAAAATATAAAAAGCAAAAAATATGAAAGCAAATGTTGCTGACACTAGTTAAGCAAAAATAAAGGAAATAAAATAATGAGATTACGCATTAAAGAGTTTTAAATTGTATTCATCAAAATATAGTAATTTTATTTATCTATTACCCATTAGTTCATGCTTTTCTAAAAAATTATTTCTGAAACGAGGTATATTTGTTTCACAATAAAAATGTGATTTATTTTCACATTAAGCAAAAAATAATAAACTTTTCTCAATTCAGGAAATGCTTTAATTGCCACACTTTTCAGCTATAACAAGGAATAAGTATTGTTCTTGCTTACTTTTATCTGATAAGTATTTTAATTACATGATAAGATAGGTTGATATTATCCATTTAAATTTCTAAACTAATTGGAAAGGTTGGTATAATGAAAACAGATCTAGAAAAGTAGCACTCTAATACAAAAATGTTAAGAACAATTAAACTAAGAAGAATATTTTTTAGCCTATCGAATCAATTTTGACAAAAGCCGATATTTCGAACTAACCTAAAATGTCGAAAATTGAAAATTTACATTTTAATAATATCAAAAATATTAAATATGACTATTTTTCATCAAAAATTTTAATTCTGAGCATACTATTTTAGATAGATAAAATATGAAAAAAATTACCTTCTATGGTCGAAAATAGAAATAAGAATCCTAATAGTATAATTAAAATTTTTTTTTCTCCGCTTTAAAATGGACTACAAGAAATAAAAACACAAGGTGTACAAGAATTAGCAATCACAAAAAATATTTTTGAAATTATTAATTTTTCAATATCTTGAATTCAGTTTAAAATTTAATATTGTTGAAAAACTTTTCTGTAGAATAAATAGTGTTTTAAACACTAATATAATGTTATTTTTTATATTTAGTGTTTTTCTCATAAAGTATAAAAATAAAAAGATTTCTTTTTCATTTAAAAAATATCTTTTTTTTTAACTCGGGAAAAAAACCTTAAAAATTTCTTTTCAAGATTTCAAAGAAAAAAAATTCAGTAACTATTAGCCATGGAAAATGAATGTTCGATAAACTGACATTTTAAATCGCTCAAAAGAAAGCGCGAACTCTTGAAATAATATGAGGCTCTTTTTTAAAGCACCCCCCCCCCCTTCTCAGACAATAAAGTAACTATCTCACAGTGGGAAAAATATATCAGCTTTGTCTCCTAAAAGAAATGTTATTATTCTAATATTAAATATTATATCTTTTTATGACTCAAAAATCCCAGAATAACAGTGACATGAATTCATAATATATAAATATAATATTAATTAATAATATGATATATATAAATATATTATATGCATTAATAACACGAAATCATGATAACGGAGTCTTTTTCAAGAAACCTGCAACAATACTGAGCCGTCCTCATAAGATTATCCACATTACATAATATCTTAATTTTTAAAGTTTCAATGGTTTTAATACGTAATAGTCCTTGACCGAAAATTAACATTCTATTTCATAAATTCCCCCCCCCCTAAAATAAGAGGGTGTAGTAATTAAAAATATAAAGCTGTACAAATATTGGTAAATATTTAACATTCTTCACCCTTGGTGAAATAAAATATTATTAAAACATATTATTATTTAGACATCGTCCATTAAACAAGTTTTAATATTTTGTTTGGTATTTCAAAAAATTTAAATGCTTTTCTAAAATTCTATCAATAACTTACAGATATATTCCTTCAATAATATAAAAGACTTTTTTAATTGTATATTTATTTTAAAAAATTAATATTTAAGAAACATTACTTTCATTTTTATCATTCATTTAGTTACAGAGAAGCATAAAAATACTTAGTGCGAAATAATTTTCCTTCACATCATTTTATGTTTCTATTAGGAATATTATGTGAGAATTGGAAACTGAAATAGTCTTATATCCAGTATTTTTTCACAATTCAGTATAATGAATGATATTTATTTACTGATTATTGATCCAGTTTCAGAGGAAATATGCCAAATAAATTATTGGATTTATTTAATGACTTATAATAAAAAAAGGTTTCAAACAAAATCATTGATTTATTTATTTTGAAAAATTCTAGCGTCTGAATTTAGAAATATGTAATTAAATATTACAATGGTAACTAAACATTTTAGCATACAATTAAAATTTTTAATATTTTGAAAAAGAACATATTACATAAGAAAATAATGATCCTGGGAATAACAAATGTTATACATATAATATGCAATTATATTTTGTGATTAAATCTATTTAAATAGCATTCGTGATACTTAACTAAAAAAATTTCCACCCCCCCTCCTTCTCGTTACAATTATAAAATTTTAACAATAGTTTTTTTAAAAAATGATAAAAAATGATCAACTAAATATTTTAGCATATAATTAAAATTTTTAATATTTTGAAAAAGACATAATACATAAGAAAATAATAATCCTGGGAATAACAAATGCTATGCATATAATGGGCAGTTATATTTCGTAATTAAATCTATTTAAATAGCTTTCGTGATACTTAACTAAAAAAAAATTTCCACCCCCCTTCTAGTTACAATTATAAAATTTTAACAACAGTTTTTTTAAATGATTGATATAAAATAAAAGCTGTAAACAAAACCAACCTGCGCGCAGGTGAAATATCCAATGATGAGGTAGAGAAAAGTGGACAGTGCTGGTGGTCTGTCCCCACCGAGGAATTGACCAACGACCGCGGGGATGCACCACATGCTTCTGCAACGAGGAGAACGATGGTAGACGATTTTTATGAATTAAATAAAAAAGAGAATAAAAAAAGAACGTCAACACAAAACCGAGGCTTTCCGACCATCTCTTTGTGCTCCCCTCTCTCACCCCCCTCCCAATTCACGCGAATGTCGGATTGGACCAGAATGCATGCTTAGCCAAGCGTGGGACTTTAGGATAGGGATGCTGGTTTGCTTACTTCTGATCGCCAAGATGAGAGAGATAAGCTGTGGTAGATAAGCTGATGGCAAGGAAGTATAACTAATAATATCGCAATGATAATTTCTTTTTGATTTTTTTGGCGTGTTATTATGATAAAAAGTATCATTGACGGAACGGAGTGTATTTATTGTTCCTAGAGGAAAAATTGGAAATCAAAAGTAATTGGAATTCAGCTGTTAGGAGGAATTCTATTATTTCTTTAGCAACACTTTCTTTTTGTTATAACAAGAAATGAGATTAACTCTCGGCACAAGGGCTAATAAATAAATATTTATATATAAAATTAAAAGATAAAACGCCTAAATAATTTGTAAATTATAGGTATAACAAGCTGTTGAATATGCATTAGCAAAATTTTGTTCACAAATTATAAAAAAATAGAAAGAGGGAGATTTTAGGGAAGGAAGATTCAATTAATTAGTAAATTTTTTTATAAATTAAAAATTATGTTTCCACACATGGAAAAAATTGCTTAATTTGAAATGTAACCATTCTTGTTAAATGAGAATACAGTAAATATTTACACTCAAACAGGATTAAAAATTATATCATTTAATTTGCCTTCGGTTTAAAACTGGCAAGATTTAAAAGATTTTGAATCATTTCTCAAAAGCTATTCGTTTTTTTTTTTACGGTTTTTGAAAATATTTTAGTCAGTCAATAGTATTGAGAATAATTTTGAGAATTACAAAATATTTGCCGTTACTGATGTTTTCAGTTTAAAGACAACGCTGCAGACGATAATAAAAATTTCAGATGTTATATTTAAAATTTTATTTTATGTTTATTTTATTTATAGAAGTATAAATAAAATAATTTGTAGAAGCATAAATAAATGCAATAAATTTATATATATGCATGTTTAACAACCATCGAGCAAACATAATTATGTAAATCAATAAAATAAATATTGACGTATAACAATTTATTTCGATTAAGTGATGAAAGCAGGAATACAAATCGTCGTCATAAAAAACAATAAATATGATATCAATGAACTAAAAATCTTGATTCTTATTTTACTGAGCTATTCAAATATCTAATTTGATTATTAAGGCCTTACATAATATGCGCAATAAGAACAAAATTAAAGAAAACAACAATAAATAAAGTAGTAAGAGTAGAGAATTAGAATCACTTGGAGATGTACACATGCCAAATTTATTTCAATCTTCATTTTTGCAGTTAGTATCTGTAACTTACAAATATTAATACGTAGATATTTAAGAAGGAGAAAAAGTCATAAAATTGTAAAAAATTAAAGAAAAGTACATTTATAAATAAAAGTTGTGTTAGATAAAGAATAATACAGAATACTTAAAGCAAATAGCTGAAAAAGCCACAATTTCATTAAAAATGCGACAAAATAAAAAACTGTTCCTTCTGTTGCCTTTTTTTCTTTGGTTCAAGTTTCCACAGAGGGAATTTTTTTGAAAAATTTATTCTGACAATTAATGAAATAAAATTAATTTTAAGAAAAGGAATTACACAAAAGAAACTGAATACAAAACAATAGATAGTTAACAACAGAAAAAAAGAATTTAAATACATTGAAATTAATACAATTCTTGAATTATTCTGATGCTTAAAAACATTTAAACACTGATCATTTTGTAAGCTGAAGGTAAAGAAATATTCATAGAAATAATAATAATCACGAATGAAGATAGAAAATTTTAAAACATTCCAAAAGGCGACAAAAGTACAAAAAAAAAAAAAAAAAAAAAAAAAAAAAAAAAATCAAATACATGCAACTAGATATGCAATTCGAACCGAAACTAGAATAAATTAAAAACTATAAAAAATGCATGATAAATCGTTTATATTTCCATCTGCCAAGAAATTGGCGACAAAAGATAAAACGAAATTGAAACATTAAAAAAAGAATAGGATCTATTAACGAAAGCCGTCGAGCGTAGAACCCTCATGGCGGGGCAGATAACCAAATTCAAGGTCGGTACCTCTATGTCTAAGACGCCTGATTCTGAAAATATTATTAATAGGGGCTTATAGCTATATACATTACTAATGCATACAAATTATATTAATCTTTTTCCGTTTTTTTACTAAATACGTATTGCATAATTTTCATTATTCCTCTGAGACATCTGTCCTCTTGAAGTACTACAGTAATCGAAATCATTAACTTATGCGGAAAGGTTCTCCTCTTGATTTTCACATATATTTATACAATGCTGCGTCTTTTGTGTTTAGCTTTCGCTTTGGTCATTTGATTCAAAGTATTATGATGGTCTATAGTCTACAGTCACATACCAAATCTATATAAATAAAAATGAATGTTTGTCTTATGTCTCTTATGCGCTGCCGAATCACTCATCCGATTGCGATGAAACTTTGACAACACATTGCTTGCACTTACGCGAAAGTAATAGGCATAATACAATCATCTAAAGCATAAAAAATATTTTCAAATGTATTTACCGCATCTATTAACCATGGATCAACTACCAAATAACTCGCCAAAGAGACAACAGATTCAGAAAAGGTGTTAATTTCAAGCTAGGCGTTAATATTTCTGAGCTATTGTATGTAAATGCAATGTAAGTCTTTCTCTGAGGTAATAGTTTTATTAGGGAGTGAGCGAGAAAATTTTAGGGGAACCAATCTGATTGGAATTTTAAATAAACATTTAATAAAATTTTAGAGGTTTTTGCAGTAACTTCCGAAAGTATTAGAGTACAAATAATTTTGCACTATCTTAGTTTTCAAAAAATTATCTTTTCAACTATATTAAAGATTTTATGGTATAAATATATTTTATATGTTTGATCAATTTTAAAAGAAAATATTTAATCACAATTTCTAATATTAAACTCGAGAATACTGAACGAATATTAAAGGAATCATGGGATACAATAAATAGTTTCTTTCATTACTATTCTAAAAGAATACACAAATCTAATATATAAAAATAAATATTTGTTTGTAGAATAGAATAATAAAAACTGAATAAATACTATTTATGCTTCTCCTTTGTATAGCCGTCATTTTCAATAAATGTATCCCTTGCCGGCAAGAAAATAAATATTCTTCCTATCATTCTTAAACAAGATAAGTATTTCAAATTCCTAACGATGTTTCCGAGATTATTTCTTCTGCGGCAGCAACACACCAAGTACCAGCCAGTTTCATTTATAAAGCTTAGTGCGCTTTATGCTTTTTCGCACATCAAGGATAAAATATTGTCAAAAATTTCAATACAAGATTTTGGCGTTTGAATTCAGTATAAATATTCATAAAAATCGACCGCGATGATGTATTTTATTTCTCGTTTTCAATTTTTCTGTATTTATAAAACTTTAATTTTATTATATTGAAGTGTAAAAATTTTAAGTAGAGAGCCAATTCAAAGATCACTCAAATTTTTTAAAAATTATTATGGATATTAGAGTCCATGAAATTTTTTAAATTAGACATACTGATATGGACTAATATTCAGGTGAGCTAATAAAGCCTCGTTGGCCTGATACTAAAGTCTCATCTTTGGGACGGAGGTCCCAAGTGCGAGACCTGCTCAAAACCCGGAGTCCAAAAAAAAAAAATTTTTGGAATTATATTTGTCTGCATGTGAGCACAATAACTAAAAAATGTATTACGTTGCGGGGGGAGGAGATTTGAAATATGATCATTACATTAAATTTCTATATTTATATCAAATTTTGAACAAAAATTTATTCGCCCGGTTACACAGATATAAGTTAGGTAGCCGGACAAATGAAGAAAGCTATTTTGATAAAATTTTTAATCATTTAAAGTATAGATATATATTAAATTTGAAACCAAATTCGTTAAGAGGATGACTGTCACTCTGTATTTTCAGAAATATGTAAACGCAATAACTCAAAAATGTTATTTTGTGACAATGATAGTAATTATTTATCAAATTTTGGTTTAAATTGGTTTGAAAAAAGACTCCAAAATACGCATTTGGTTACTACTGCATTTGTATTACACGAATTCACGCGATTAACCGCCAAAAGTCGCACATTAATGTGCTCTTTCTTAAGTAGCATTTGCCTATGGATGCGATTAATAATGCATTAGTATATTTATAACAAAATATAAGAGAGAGACTATTCCAATTGGTTCATTACATTATTCACCTATTCATGAGAAGAGGGAACAATGAACCTCTTGATCGATTTAATTCAGATTTATATACTAAAAATCGTCATTTCCCCCCCTTGTGTACGAGTTGTAGCGCTTACAAGAACAGGCCAATAAGTCTACCTACTGATAAATCTAGTTCAAATTTCGCTACTGATCCACAGTTTTGGTGAAAACATTTTATGTAACAATATATTAATTTAGCTTACTACGCTTTTTGAGTTATTTCATTCACATACGGACAAAATTATTGTTCTATAGACAGTTGTCTTAATGGTGACTGGTCTGATTTTGATAGATAGATCACTGCATATATAAAGTATATGCCGTATTTCATCTGTTTGCTTTTTTCAGTTACCTTTAAATGTAAACGGATAGAGAAATTAGTTTTTTGACTTTCGAAATTTTATAGAAATCTGCCATGCTAGTGCGAAACCGCATATTAAATTTCTCTTATCTATTTCTTTCCATTTTTGTGTTATCCTGATAACTGACGGACATAATTCTTTTTTCTATTTAAAATGTGTTAAGAATCATACGCAACTAAAACATGGAATATTTAAATCTCGAGCTCTAATTATGTATAATTACAATATTTTCTCTATCTTTTTTTCTTATTCGAAGAAGTACAAAATTTTTAAGTTTTTACTTTCCAATATAAAATAGTTTGAATATTTAAAAAAATAATAAGACCCACATATTTACTTTAAATCAACTAAAGATATTTTCCAGCTCTAAAATTTCCCTCGCCTATTTAAGAATAAAACTTTTTAAACATAGACGTGTTAACAGCAGCATAGATATAGTAATTATAAATCCGAAATTCCATAGGTTTATATCGATAAAATCTTAAAAAGCTCTAATTTTCTTTTGAATTAAGTTAGACAGATTTTTGAGAATAATATTATAGATTCACAAACATTATTTTAAAAAGTGATGTTATAGAATATTAATGACTAACATCCCATGTTTAGGAATAGTTCGAAAAATGCGAAACATTTTTACATAAATGAACATTGTAACTTTGACTATTCTACATATATGCTCTTGCGTTAATTTGTAATCAAGGGATGATAGTTCATAAATGATGGAAAGTTTGCATTAAAACCATTTTGTTCTTATATTCTTAAATACTTATGCTGTTCATGATATCAAGAAAAAGAAGGTAAATTTTTAAAATTATGAATAATTTTATTTTGATTTATGAACAATTCTTAATTTATGTATGTTTTCAATTTTATGCATTTTTAAATTTTAATAATTTTTTTTTTTTGCATTTTAAGATTGTATCTTTTCATGGATGTTAAATTTTTTTAATTAAATTTAAAAATTCGAATGATATATTTTAAAAATAGTTTTTTTTCTGTTAACTTGGCACCATCTACATATATTTTTAAAAACTAAAATATCAGCTAATAATAATGGGTTAAGCACAATAATTTTTGCTGTTATAGTTTGTAATATTAATATTTATTACAAATTATAACATTAAAAATACTGGGGGAAAAGTTCCATTAAATAAATTTGATGCAGGCTTGTAAATTTCAAATCATTTAAAGAGAAGATTATCCGAAATTTCAACAAATCTATCTATAAAATGAAAAAAAAAACCAATTTCGCATCTATAAGGTGAAAACCTACAATAAAATCGTTGTAAGAATTCGAAAAATACTTTCCATTCTGGTTTAAAAATAGTAAAAAAAAAAAAAAAAAAAAAAAAAAAAAAAAAAAAAATCACAAACATAATTTTTTTTTTTTTTTGTATTTTAAAAACAATTTAGAGCGAAGTCAATATTTTGCTTATGTCCAATTACTACTTCTGATCCCTCAGTTATAATTATTACAGAACAATTTATATAAACTTCTATTTAATTCAAAATATTTAAAAATTTATTTTTTAAAAGTCGCGTCATTAATTTATTTTTCATTTATAGTTTAGAAATTTGCCCTAAATTTTTAAATGTTTGAAATTAATTATGGACGCGCATTATGTAAAAGGATGTATGGAAGGTTTTTCCCACTCATCTTTTTCAGTTTTCCATAACTAACTTTATTTTTTCTTTGTTCAAATTTCTAGAAAGTATGTCTGCGCTAACTTGCTTTATCTGATTTAAAAACAAGAAGAAGAAGAATTTAAATTATATTTTAAGGAGAAACTCTAATAACACTATTATTTCTATAACAGAATAAAATAACAATAATTTATTATAACAGCAATGTATTTAATTTTGCAATAATAACTGCAAAAATTATTATAATAATACGAAACCTTATCATCACAAAAATAATATTATTGATTTTTAATAGAAAACTGAATATAATTTTATTTTAAATTTAATGTCATAAAAGCCGAAAACAGGCTTTAAATTAAATTATAATTCGATAGCTGTTTATTTAGAAAAATGAGTTTCGCCACATTATCACATTTCTAAATTAAGAAATCAGAAATTTCGAATTTATAATGATAATCAATATCTTTGAAATCATTTACATGCCATTGAATAAGATAAATTACGCATTCCAAGTTTCAAAAAGCATGACATTTATTGAATTAGAGTTAATTCAAGCTGAATTCAAAAACGCTGTTTGCAGAAAAAGAACAATTTTTTGCTTTTGCCCTTCTGAAAAGTGGAATAGAGAAACAAACGATAAATTTACATACCGAAAACGATAGTTTTCATCGTTATGTCAGACTAACACTCATTGTTTCTAAAAATAGAAAAGTTTGCACGTAAATTCTTACTGATCGAATAGAATTCTAAATTTATCAAAAATTAGTTGTTGTTGCCATTCAGCAGATGAAAAATATAAAATATGAAAGACAAATTGATTCGCCAAATGATAACTTCTTATTTATGAATTGTTTATTTTGCTATCGTGAATGAAAAATAATTTTCTTTATCGGATATTTAGCTCAGCTGTTTTGCTAAGTTCAAAACAATCACGGAAAAAGAATAACACTATTTCTGAGTTTTTTTTAATTATTATAAAATGCATAAAAATAAATGTTGCATATTTTTATTAGAAAAATTTCATTATTTAACGTAGTCAGAAACTCATCATGTATTTCTTCTAATGGTAATTGACTGAAAATAAACAATAATCAATGCATCTTGATTGTCAAAAGAGAAGGGAAAAAATCTTCAATTTGTTATTACATATATATAAATAAACTTATTAAAACTGTCACTATTTTCTTAGACCTTTAATTAATCTTGATCCTAACTGATTTAACTTGATATTCGGCAAGTAATCATTTTACAATTTTTAAAAAATCTAAAGATTATAAACTGAAGATTTTGTTTAAATAAGTAGTAAAAATATGGAAGGAAAATTCGACATAAATTTTTTTTTATTAACTAAAGTATATATAACAAATTATTTGTCATTTTCTTACTAAAATACCTATGCATATTTAAATGTTTTAGGTTTTAAGAAGACTTTTGCAATACAATTAAAAGGAAATTTAAAATTCTAATCCAAAAAAGATATTGTGATAGATACTTAATGTTACAATATTATTTTACTAATTTTACATTTGTTCTGTTGTTTTGGTAAAGGAATTCGATTGATAAAATAATTCTATGACATCATAGTTCCATTTAAAATGCAATTGTGGAGGTTAATTTGTCTTTTAATTGCACATCTTTCGCAGTATTGTAAACATGCTTTCTTAGTTCTTACTAGGCATCCATTTGCCTAGATTGGATATTTGTTATATTTTATCTTCATTAAATTTTTAGATATAATTTCATGCGTTCATACTGCAGCAATTAAAAATTGTGATTTTATTTTTCTGTTAATTGGGTACAGGAAGTTTTCTAACAGAGAACCAGTTTCATAACATCATAATGCTATTAAAAACGCAAATGCCCGATTCGTCTAACATTCAATTTTCAAGATATTGTATCGTTTCTTTTTTATTCGTATTATGCACTTTACAGGGTAGAAACAGACTGCTTCTTTTTGAACTTTCAAGAACGGAAGAAAGTCAGGCTTTTAAATATTTGATGAAGCAATAAAGGTTTAAATTTCATTGCAAAAATTCCGTTATTTGACGTTATAGAAAATTATACAATAAAAAACAAACAAATAGTAAAGTTAGGATAAAACTGCACTGTAATTAAACTTGAAACATTAAAATTATTTTGGATATGAAAACTTTGTATAAATCACTCAGAAATGACATTAACATCCTCTAACGGATATTTGAACCAAATATACCTTTTGGTCAAATAGAAAAGGCATATACGGCATTAATTCTTCTTTATCTATACTTATAATAAAGCTCAATGTGTGTGTGTGTGTGTGTGTGTGCGCGTGTGTGTGTGTTGGCGCTCTACAGGCCAGACCGTTGGACCTACAGCTACCAAATTTGGTACATGTATACCTTGGAGGTCGGGAATGTGCACCTCGGAGCCCTTTTTCCGAATTTTTAATTAGAATTTGAATTAATTAAAATTTAAGCGAAATTTCGACGATTTTCCGCTATAATTTCCGAAAATATTATCGCACAAACATGATTTTTACATCAATTTAAAGATAAAAAAATGAGCTTTTTAATGGTATCAGTGTTTTAATGTGTAACTTAAGCTTTTATTTTTAACGAATTTTTAAAGAAATATTTTAACCATGTTTTTCAACAATATATTTCGGACAAAAGAATAAAATTTAATCTGCACGAGCATGTCAAGGGAGAAAAATTAGGTTTTATCAGCGTGTTGCCATCCTATTGACGGAAGTTCAAACTAAAAAAAACAACTATCATTGCAAATTAAATCTAAAGAAATGCAACTTTTAGCACGTGACTGGATAAAATAAGAGAAATATAATATGTGACATTTTCTAAAATAAATAATGAACGCTCAAAGGGAAAAAATAGCTTTTATTAGCTCTGTTGAAATCATACTGACAGAAGATCAAATTAAAAAATAAATTAACTATGAATGCAAATTAAATCGAAAAAAATGTAACATTCACCACGTGATTGGATGAAATTAAATAAATATTAAATGTTATGTTTTCTAAAAAAGAAATACAAGACAAAGGTTTCTATGATCGTTTGCAACATAAAATTTAGTAAATCAGTGATCAGTGATTTAGATATCATTAATCTAGTAAATCAGTGTTACGTGACTTTCGAAGTTTAAGTATATCTGGCAGAGAAATTATAAAAAGGGCAAGGCACATAAGTATTTAATTGAAAATTTTAGACCCCATTACTCTTGGCGAACCAGCTGGTCGCCAAAGGCGTCTAGTCTATAATAGAATAAACTAGCGCCATCTGTAACATTAGTCGGAATTTTAAAATATTTCTGCCTCTCATCTTTAGCGGTATTATCAGATGCAAAAATTCCAACCTCTGTTTTAGAGACACGCAATTCAATTATTTTTTTTTTATGTTTAAAGCGACTGTTTTATAAGAGTGTGAATCAAGTTAAATCAAGACTGAAAGTTAAATGTGGGCTTCGTAAATTCCTCTACATTATGTTATTTTATGATAGATTTTGCAAAGATTAATGAGTTGAAGTTAGCAATTTTTATCATTTTATATTTATGCTGATTCATTATACTCTCCTTTCTTGGGCCACTTGAATTTTTAGTTGTATTTTCTCTCAATGTTTTTTCTTTTATTTTTAGCATTGCATTTTCTTTTGTTAGTTTTAGTTCAAATGAAAATATTTCAATAAATGACACTGAAAAAAAAAAATTTTTTTATAACAAAAGGAAAATGCCTTTTTTTTAAAGCATGTTTTGCAGTTCTTCTCGTCTCTGAATTGACAAAACACTTAAACAACTTATATATCTGAAGAAACTTTCAAATAAAGCAAATGTGTTTCATTTCGTATCGTGGCCTGTAGCTGGAAATCTTCGACGTCGAACATAAAAGACATTGTTCGTATCAAATCTGAGCAGGAAGGGATGTTCTCGAATAGGACGGGCGATGCCGACGTAACCACTGTAATGGACACAGCATCGAAGGTCAAACAACTGTTCTCTTTTTTCCCCTCCATTGCGAATGAAAATGAAAATTTCCTCTTTCTGCCAATTCAGGTAATATAGAACACAGCCCATGACGGCCAACCTTTTAATTAGACATCCATACCGGAATGGACAAAAAATAAAGGATTGTTAATTTGCTTTTGCGTCTAAATTGTGGGATGTCTTTTCAGCTTTTACCCTTCGAATTTTCGACCAATGGCAGGCCAAGGACCTTCTTTTGCTATACATATCAATATGGGTGTGGAGACGAGCAGGGAAAAATATTTGATTGCGCATATTCTTTGCATAAATGTATAGGCACATTTCGAATTGGAATTCTGAAAACTTTTTCATTCAGTTTGCATTGAAAAATAATTTAATATCGACAGTGAATATTTTTAAGAAAATAATAACTATCAGCTGCTGAGAACTATTTGCATTATTTGTTAACTATTTATAAATTTTTATTTTAAGAGGAAGATTAATTTGACGAATGTTAAAATAACGTTGTTTGTCGTCTTTTATTATAAGGAAATTAAATAACACATGTTGCAAATTTAAATAAATTGAAAAGAAAAATATTAATAATTGAAATTAAAAACCTTTAATAAACTGAAAATAACAATATACAAATGCCATCATTTTCAGAGATTCGGATTTTACTTTTAAGAAGACGAAAAAGAAAAGATTTAGGAAGCAATTTTGGGCAAACCAAAAATCTTATGTAGCTTTGAAATTTAGAAAAAATTTGCATGCATTCATACGAAATATTATAAATTCAAGTTTGTTAGCACTAAATTCTTCATAAGACAAGACTTGAAGCAATAATTTAATGTATAAAGACAATTATACTTGAAGTAATAGTCTTATATTTCCTTTTGATTTTTACCAAATCTAATCCATATGCAACAGTACAAAAAAATCAGTAACTCTGAAAGCGAAGCACATTTGCAGCAATATTATCTTGGAAACCAGTATTGATTCACTTGGTTTCAGTCGATTGCATCAATTTTATTTTTCGTAAGATTGCTATCAATTCTATGTTCAGTTCATTTGTTTCAGTGTGGGAGAGGGGCATGTGTCCTTGCTGCCACAATCAGAGGATAATAAATAGAGCTTACGAGTGTAAGAAAAAAGTTTTGTTTCAAAACTTTCTTGAATATGAAATGTACAAAGGCAGATTTTATTGCATTTAAATAATTTAATTATTCCCGAGACCAAAGGTAATTTTTTTTGTAGTGTCTGTCTGTCTGATTTGTCTGTGAATTTGATATCTTAAAAAATATAACAAGCCATATAGATAACATTTAATACTTAGACCAAAATTCTAGATATCTCTTAAATTCCGGATGGAATTCGCTAAGAAAATCTATCTGCTATCTTTGCACATGTACTTAAATTTACTCAAAAATTCAAAATGCTCGGAAGATTAAATTTAGCACTATCATCGGAATGATAGAACTGTATGAAAATTTATACCAAATATGTCAAAGAATTGATTGTTTGTCCATTCGCCTTCATGGATATGAAAATATTACAATTCCAAGAACTCAAAATAATATTTTTTTTTTTTTTTAAAGCCCAGAAATATATGTGGTTTTGCAACCAAAATTTTGGTTCTAATCTGTCGGAAAGAAGATGTCCGAAATTCGTTTCGCTTCTTCCCTTTAAAAAGTGCCATACTGAACTGGTATAAAAGAAATTCCAAAGAACATTTCCAAATTAATTCCAAAATACTCCAAGAAATTCCAAACAATATTTTTCTGTATCTCAATACTGATTTCGGGATGGAACTCGAAAACGGGGATGATAATATTCCAATATAGTGATTGGTTCTAGCTGACTTGATGGATATAATAATGGGGCGTGTTCTTATCGATGACAAAATGTGTCTTCTTTGAGAGAGGTAGCAACGTAGTACAGAATAGACATTAGGACACAAACGTAGTTTTCCAAATATTGCCTCAGCGTTCATATCACTTAATTAAATCGTATACTTTCGGTGTTATGATCTAAATAGGCTTAACTCTAAATATTTGAATTCCATTCACATGTAGAGGTTTAAAAATACATTGATAATAGACTAGATTTTCACAGTTACAGCAAGTTGCCTACCTATTCTGAAACTCACAAGTGCTTGATATAAAGTGGAGAAAAAAGTTTTCGCTATTACATTTCCATTAGAAAATTTTACCGAGATACTAGAGTTTTACACAAAATAAACAGTATTTAATTAGTTGATCACGAAAAAATCTTTGAGAAAATTATAATGTAATCTTGTAAAACGGCTCTTAATCAAATAGGCTTGCAAATATTGAGGCGGAAAGGCGAAAGTAGACCCAAATGAGAAATTTCTCACACGCAATTTAATTCCAATTATTAGATAAGAAAATGTTTATAACAAATATATTAAGTTATGAATGCATGCGTTTGTGCTTAACTATGTCGTGAAGCACAAAATACTCTTTTCACTTGATTGTTTTGTGCTTTGTAACATAGAGGGAAAGGGAAAAAAATCAGCAAGCTTTTAGGACAATACTTTGTAGATAAATAAATTTCGAAACTAAAATTTAACACAAATACATGTATACCGGCGAAAGTACAATTAGACAGAAGATCGCTTTTATAAAAGATTTGATTTCAAATGTGACATAGATCCACTTCAGATGCCAAATTTTATCTATTAATCACCTTGCATTCTGAAGTCGTCATCTTCAATTGAACTTGTATAGATGGAAAGTTATTCATTAACGATTGGATAGAAGTCGATAAATTTTGTATTAAGATCACATACCAAAATTCATCCAACTAGATCAATGTGCTTTTGAGTAATCATATTTGCAGATAAATATTATTCAAAAAATGTTTTTTTTATTGATTTATTAGAAGAGGTTTGAAGTATGAAGATTAGTTAAAATCTAGAGTTTAAATTGATTGGCAGTTACAATACATTGTATACGAGGGAAAAAAATGGCAGTTCATTAGAAAACTAAATCGCGTGAATTATGTGCATCATGTGTCGGCGAATAGACACCATTACAAAAAATTTCATTTTCCAAAATGTATTGAAATATTCATCAGAAATCACATTTATCGGATTGGGTTGGTGAAGATCGAAAATTAGATTTTCTCTTAATTAAATACAAATAAGTAAATTCATTTTCTGTGAAATATCTAATAGCAGCTTACATTCACCAAGAATTCAACAAATCCAATGATTTTAAGACTCCCAAGGAAAGGATTCCCCTTCCCTCCTTATATTTAAAATAGTAAGAAGTGTTTTAAATGCTTTTACGGTGGCAAAGATTTGTTTTCAACGATATCTTATCGTTTTGAAAGCTTTGCTTCGATAAATTTTCAGAGGTCTAATTTTGCATAAAATGTTCATTTCTGGTAATTTCGTAATGAAAAATACATTATTATTATTTTTTTTTTTTACAAATTCTATATATTGTAACATTTTCGAAGAGTTTCAAATGTACAGTACTGTACCATGCCATACTATACTCGATTTAGAAAATGTAATGTATTGAGCAAAATTTTATGAAAATTCAATATTTTTTCCTAAGATATGCACAAAACAATTTTATATTTAAAAATCTATAGAAGTCCTAATAGTTTTGGCGATTATTTTTAGCTAACACATTTACATTTAATTAATTTTTGTCACTGTGCTTAACCAATAAAAATATTTTCTTTTAAGTCAGTTTTAATTGGTTGTATACTATCAACAATAAAAATTCATAACTTTATTAATTTGATTTCAATTCCTACTATACTATTTAGTTTACTTAATCAAATATTGCATCATAGGAACAATTAAATTAGTAATAATTATCAAAATTAGCTATAAAAATAATTATTATCAAGAAAAAATCAGAGTCCCCTGAATATTTTAATTTCTTCGATAAGAAATAGTTTTTCATATAATTCAATTAGCTCTAATAAAATTGTAGATGATTTAGATAATTCAAGCATTTTATTGAAATCTGTCAAAAATTCCAATTAGTTTTGTCTTATAGGTTAAAATAATGTTCTTCCTTTTAAGTTTAATACTCAATTGTTTGAATTTTTCTTGTTTCATTGAAAGTCTAAATTAGAAACTTTATATATCACTGTCACTGTAGTTAAATTTACAACAACAACAAAAAATGCTTTATGCACAGAAGATTCAAACTTAAAACCTGTATCCCATCCAAAATCCTTGAAAACCATTCAAATACATTTACTTAATAAAATTTCTCAAATTTAAACATTTGCATCGTTATTTAAAATTTTATCCTTTATTTTAAATGATAATCTAGATTTGCTAACTGTCTTTTTGAATTTATTTTCACATTGTTTTCTTCTTCTTTTTTTAAATTTATCATAATACTCTTTGTTTAATACTTTCAATTTAATTGATCTTGCATCATAAAATCCAAATTATGTCCTACATATTACCTTTCTTTAGTAATATTGATAATTAAATTATTTCATAATTAAATTAATAACGAATTCATGATGCAAACTCATAATTTAAGTAAGATTGATTTATTGATGAAAGTTTAATGATTTTACTAAACAACAACATCAAATATATATCTTAAATTTATAATGTTATATGTGTATTATAATGATGCAAAAAGATGAACTAATATCTAGTCAAGCATAAGCTGTTATTAATAAAACATAAGCAGCTTAAATTGATACTTATTAAACAGACATGATACGATAGAATGGATTCACAGAAAACATTAATTACTATTTGAAAGATAAAAAGTTTTATTTATATTTACAAAGCAGGATAGGAATAAAATATTATGTAACAGGAGCAGATGATATCTGATCACACATCATATCTATTTCATTAGCAGTTGCATATTCTAGTACTGATAAAGCTTGAACCACAAGTAGTGTCTTGTCAACTGTTGTAGATCTCACCCATATTCTTCCATTTACACCAATGGCAATTTCATATGGTATAGTATTCCCTAATCTTTTTAGTATTAGGGAATCAGGCAAAAGTAACCTGTTAATTTTAACAAATCAATATTAACAATTTATTATAGTATATATTAGCATTCCTTAGCATCATACAATATTAAATATTTTGATATATACTTTATTTTGGAACTTTTGTAATTATTACGTTAATGTTTGAGTAGAAACTGATGACACATAAGTGATTAAAAGCTCAATAACAATCTTTTCTAGATGAAATAACATTACTGAAACAGACTTTTCATGGCTAAAGTTTATGTGTTCAGGATATACAATTGATGTGTAGATATAAAACACTTTTCTGTTTTACTGACAGTAGGATGCAAAGATGAGGAGAGAAGGAGAAATAATGATATAGAAAAAGGAGAATATAGAGTAAGATTATTATAAAATTATAATTATTATATATAAGTATTATAATTATATGTATTAATTATATTATAAGTATTAAAAATTGATAACAAATGTAAGATTTTTCTAAATTAGATTGAATGTGAAACTATTGATTCATCATTAGTAATATAACAGCAGTTAACATTTCAACAAATAAAATACATATCAAAAATTCAAAAAATAACTGAAAGTTTGAGCTTTAAAGAACTAAAATATTACATTTTTCATATATTTTATCTTATTACTTCATTAGCAAAATAGTTTTAATGATTTCAAAATTATAAATTCAAGTATTTTATATCCTAATATAAAAACTAATAAAAATAATTCTTACCTTCTACAATATTCCAAAGAAACATTTAATACATAACCACCTTCTGGGACAACCCCAAAGCCAACACTCTTTCCATAGCTATTGACACAGACAAGTTCAGGCTCCATGTCTTTACATGCAGTCAAAATTTTTGCATATAAAACATCCCCAATCTGTAAAAGCAAACAGTTTAAAAATTATATTATAAAATATATTTTTAAAAAGTTGTACACAAATTCACATGATTCATTTCTCATTCAACTAGATTTGTCTTTATTTGATTCAATCACACAAAAATAAATTACTAATAATACAAAATTTATCTAACAGTAAATGAATCAAATTTTCAATTATTAAAAGGAATTACAGTTGCACAGATTTTTTTGACTAACTGTGTCTTATTTTTTTATGCAACATATTGTTAATTACTATATTAAAACTTTATTTAAAATGATAGCAAATAATTTTAAATTTTTTCATTACCCCTCCCATTTATATTATAATACACTGATATCTGTATGTACTATAGAATGGATTGTGCTAAGATGTTTCAGTATAGGCATGATAATTAACAAATTGATGCAAATACAAATTAATAATCACTTGCAACATATCCAATCATATGACATGTATAGTGGAATATAATCAATTAATAGCAGCTATCAGTAGTTTAATGTATAAGGTAAAAATATCACGATGTATAAACAAAAGAAATTTTTTAAAGAGGATCAACTAATTTAATTATTCAATCAGTACAGAGTAATAGCAGCTATTAACACTCAATCAATCTAAACACTCATAAATTAGAAAATATTGTTTAAACATAACATCATGTGCATAATTCTTCCACATTGACTGACATTCATATATTATTTTATTTTCCTTAAATTTTCTTTGCGACATCCATGAGCCTCACAAATGGAGCTAATCATAGTGCAGTTAAAAATGTAAATATCTGGTTCGTCTATTTTCTAAATGCTGCAATATTGTAACCCTTTGTGCGTACGCATGTCTTGGAAAAGTACACAGACATTATATAAAATCTTCTTTAACTTTCAAAGATGAAATAAAATCTCATGATTAAATATTTGATAAAACAATGAAAGCAATTTGAATCTGAGAGCAACATTATGATCTATTGTTGAAAACAAGAGGAAGATTATCTTTTAAAAGATAGCCAAAATTCAACAAAAATTTACATATCTATTATTAATATAATTAAAAGACAAATTGAATAAGTATAAGATTCATTCTTGCACATTAATATTTTTTTAAGTTATTGCAGAAAACGGCAAAATTTAGCTTAATTTTTAATTCATTATAAACGTATCTTCTTTAAATTGCTATGAGATGTATATTCCCACTCTCCAAAGTTTATATGTACCATGTTTGGTTACTCTAAGTCAAACAGTCTGACCCATATAAATTGAAACACTCACAAGTCATCTTTATTATAAATATAACAATTTTATGATATAAAGAAAGTAAAGTTACCATCTGTATTTTAGCAGTATATATAAAGATGCTAAATTTAAAATATTTATATGAAAGTTTTATTTTCATTATGTCAATGGCCAAATATTTTGGTTCAAACTACACCTCTTCCAGACTGTATGTACTTCTGTGTATGATTGTGTAAAAGCACACTAAAAGTTTTAATAAGTCAGGGTATACATATTTAACATTACTTCAGAACTGTTAGTTAAAGCAAAGCAGCATTAGCACAGATATTAAACATATAAAAGTAGAAAGAGCTGAGTGACTATTAA
Source organism: Argiope trifasciata (assembly GCA_026543055.1). Taxonomy (NCBI): domain Eukaryota; kingdom Metazoa; phylum Arthropoda; class Arachnida; order Araneae; family Araneidae; genus Argiope; species Argiope trifasciata. Next base: position 446,567 of record JAPMOQ010061697.1, on the reverse strand, counting down.
TGCTTTTATAAACTATAAGAAGTAATTCAACCAATTTTTTTTATCAAAGGATAAAAAACTTCGATAAAAATATAAAAATTTAATAGATAACAAATTAATTTGAAAATCACATACACACAAACAAGGACATTACAATTACTAGATTAAAAACAAAAAATAATGTTAATAATCTCTGATATTTTAGAGAGTTCAGTTGCAATAGCAATGAAGGATAATTGTGACTATGGATGATTCATGAGTATCCATGCAAAGAATGAAGAATTAAACAATTCACATATAAGAATATCGCAAAAGCTAAAAATTGTAGCTGATAAGATGACAGAGAATAGTTTTATTTAAATTGTTGCATAATTTATTTATTTTGAGGAAGGATTACATACACAACTTAATATATACTTTGGTGTAAAAATGAAATAAATTTTAAAAAGTTTAATGTAATGTCAAATTACAAAAGTATGTCATTTTGCATTAAGTCAATAAACACACACACTCATCCTGATTCTTTACTAATTTCAGTAAATATAATTTCTTTTAAAGAATAATACAGCAATCTTAATTTCATAGTAAAAAAAATAATTTAAATACAATTCTGTATGCATATAAATGATACTAATATAATCATAAATAAATTTAACAAAAATAGAAGAAATATGCCATCAAAATAATCAACCCTTCAAGCAATCAGCTATTTTGATCAAACACATGTTCAATTTATAACTTTGGGGATAATAAATTTTAGATATTAATCTCCTCTTTGTAATAAGATTATTTTTGCCAATGTAACTTAAAAAAATATATTAAAATTATCCACTTATGGAAAAATTTTCAAGAATGGAATAGTTAATTAATGCTATAAAATTCCAATTCAGATAACAAACTTCTTAAAAATATAGTAAAACTAAAGAAAAAGATTCACGACTTAAGAAAATAATATTTTTTTTTAAATGAAGGTTAAAAAAATAATTTCATACCTTCAGTGCTGGTTTATTTCTTTTTGTGGCACCTTCAAAGCTGAGAAGGTCAACAATAGCTGGCTCACTGCTTCCAATGTCAACAACTGCTTCATCAGCCCCTTTCTTTAAGACAATCCCAATTACATTTTCTCCACGATTTGGTACATACTGAAATATTGAACAAAGTACTACAAAATTAATAAAATAATCTCATAATATAAAATATTTTACAAATGTATGCAAAATTTTGGAATATTTGAAACAGATTACAATTTAATAGAGTAAATAAATAAATAATAAACTCAGAATAATAATAATAATCACATAAAAAAGTACTTAATTGAAATGAATTTTATAAAAGTATTGTAAAAAAGTCTCTTCCATGAATGAGATTGGAAAAAAATTTCTGTTTGAATACAAATTACCTTTGTATTGTCTTAACAGAGTTAGAGCAAATAATGCAAAATTTGTTTTCATTGTTAACATTGCTTTACTTGACACTTTAGCAAATATCTAATAGCTGATATGACAATAAAAATTACTCTTTCAATCTAAAATTAAAATTTGGCAACAATTGCAGTCAAATTAATCAAGCAGTTATAAAGCTTAATTTTCATAAAATGTATCTTATATTAAAGAACCGAAGTTTCTATGATTGTATGTAAAATTAGTAAGTGTACACCCATCTTCCAATAAACTTGATCACAAAAATGCATATTTTGATCCTTTTGTCATCAGATAAGTATTGTTTATACACATTTAAATGATCATTTTTATAATTTAAATTTATTCAACTCAAATTCATAAAAACACAGCAGCAGCTCTACAGCTTCTTCAAGCTTCAGTAACTAATTAAGCACAATATTAATAGCACAACCTTCTGTGAAATTTTTTTCCCAAGAAAATGTTGAGATTATTAGAGCCTAAATCTTAAATAAAAACCCCCTGCTAAAATTTCATTTAGAGTAAAATTTTCATAAATTTAATACTCTGATTTCTGGGCAGAATACTGACAACCTAAGCCAGACTGAAATATGAAAACCTTTATAACCTATAATCTATACGAAAATATATATGTGAAAGTTTGGATGGATGTTTATTACTACATCACGCTAGAATGGCTGAACAGAATTGGATGAAATTTAGCACAAAGATAGATTATAGTCAGGAATAGAACATAAGCTACTTTTTATTCTGGTTCATTACGTGGTTAATTTTTTATTCATTAAAAACTAACTCGTGCACCGAAAAGCTGAAGCCAAATGCTGCTAAAGATGAGCAAGGCTCCAGTTTTTTTTTTCCAACAGAGTTGAGGTTAGGCGAATTTCGGCCAATTATTTCAAACGATTCTATTAATTTTCTTTGTGTTTAATGTATTTAAAATCAAATGTTATTAATTAATCGATCTTTCACAGTCATTCTGAAGTACTTTAAAATTAAAAGAAAATAGAATAATGGAAATAAAAAATTTCTAATCTGTATTGCATTACCGCAACCGACATAGGAAAGTCAGACACGTGCATTATGCCAACTACCGTTGAAAGTTTGTGCATAATTGTTGAGAAATCAACTGTGTTTGCACGTGATGACAACTGTGTTTTTATTTAAATTAAAAGTTCAAAAATTATGTGTATAATACTGTTTTAGGTATTTCAATCTCAATCAATAAAAAAATGGATTTGATCTGACTTTAAAGAAATACAGACTTGATTTGCTGTTTTGTTTTATTTTGGTTATACAATGCAAATAAATTGTTTTTACATTACTTCTGTGTTTTTGTCATAAAACTGTATTTATGCTACAAATTTTTTGTATATACTTATACTTTTAAATATATCATTTTTAGGTTAGGTTTTTTTTTTTTGTCATTATTTGATGGATTTTTGTACATATACATCAAAATTTCCACGTGAACAGAGTCGCAGATAATAGCTAGTATTTCATATATTAGAGATTAAGGTATTCAATACAAGCATTTTTAAATTATGATACCAACTTCACCTGCATTAACAACGGCAGTTCCCTATTTTTCTCTCATTGCTCTGAATAATTAGCAACATATATTTCTCTAGTATATTTATATTATTAATTAATACTATGAATAAAAATAACTGAGAAAATAGACCAGGATAGCCTGGTTAGTAGGGTGTTCAATTCGCATCCCTTGGTGAGTTTGAACTCTACCAGCTGAAGCCTCTTCGTGTTTGGTAGTTGTTAGCGCACATATAAATCTGTCATCACAAAGTCCTCCCTGTCGAGAATAATACCACTGGAGATGCTGGTTCATAGGTGATAGTTCTTTGATTCAGGTCTAAATTATGATTTGTGAATAAATTGTACAAATAGTCTACCTCGTAAAAAGAGTTATGACACTTGAGTAGCTAAGATGTACTCTTATCTCTAGACAACACGATGGGAAAACAAGAGATGCTTTCTCGGCTTAAAATCGCTAACTTTGTTCAAGGGCTTGTCTATCACAAGTTCTATTAGGAACAACAACTTAGAAAATCCTCATCATTTACAAAATTTCATGAAATTTTTTTGATATAATGTTTTTTTTCAACCGATAATTAATATTTAATTCCCTAATTTGTTTTATTTCTTAATTATGTATTTAAAATTGTTAGAAATTTCAATATATAGAAGATGCTGTAGAAAATTAATGTAATTCATATCTTGTTGCAAATAAGGATGTTTGGTTGAAACGAATGCTGTAAATTCACAACGTATGAAAAAAAAGATATATTAACATAGATTTAAGCAAAACATTTAAATCATAAAATATCGAGTTTTAACTACAAAAAATGAAAATATTTTTAAAATTATAAAAAAAGGCACCTGAAGCATAGAGAATACAAGATATATGTAAACTATGATACAACTAAGGACCATAATACAAATAATTCATCAATCTCTGCTAAATAAGCATGGTAAAACAGAAGAAGCATGGTAAAACAGAAGAAGCATGGTAAAACAGAAGAAGCATGGTAAAACAGAAATGTTGCATGTCAGGTTCTTGTCAAACTGAAAAATCAAACCTATCCACACACACCAAGTAAATAAAACAAAAAATTAATTTAATTAAATAATACACATTAATGTAATCAAATAATGCCATAGCTAATAATAAATTTACTAGTTAAAATGATTTAATATAATTTTTGATTAAATTATTAAAAGAACTCATTAAGCAAATTTAAGTTTTTTTTTAAATGTTAGATTTTGGCTCCCTTTCATCACCCAGTATCCGAATTTTCACTAAATGTCAAATATCAACCAAAGGTACTGTTAGGTTACGATATAGTTTATCAACTGTACTAAATTCTTCTTAATTACTTATTCTTAAACATAAAATAATTTAATTAAATCTCCAGTTGAAACCACATTATTAAAAAAAATTGAGATTTAATTAACTCGAAATGACGAGATCAGAAAAAATACAAAGCAGTTTCTTTTTGGGATTTATTTCCTTTTAGTAAAAATTGTTTCCGAGACCAATAGAAACAACCAGAATAACAGAAATGAGAAATTCTGAAAGTAAACTATAAATAAAACCAATAGAGACGATATTATAAAACATTTGCACAAAAAATTGAAATTCAAATACCCTCATTTGATGATTATCAATGTAATAGACTTTTGATGAATTCTTTTTCAAAACACCGCATTTTATAGCAATTATTTTATTATCTTCTCTTCTCATGCCAGGACCAAAAATGATTTTCTCATTTGTATCTTGCAACGTTGAAATGTCAAGTAGAACATCGCCAGGCATCACTACTTTTCCAACTTCCATAGCATAAATTTAATTTTAAACTTAGTTCTAAAATTTCGTTACCATGTGCTATTAGTAAACAAACGGATAGATATGATGTTGCCACTCTGTTAAAATGCAAATATGAAATCATTGTTCACAACACTGCAATGGATAGTACACAAATTGAAGATGGGCAGAGACTGCATTCAATTCTTGAAAATTCAGTTATTATTACAAGTGGTTATTAAAAACTACACTAGCAATCTGACCAAAAAAAGCTAGGGTTTAACAGCATAATCTACTGACATGATAATCAAAAAACGAATCGATATTTAGACGATAAGAATGTGACGAACTGGCATTTTAGCATGAAATCTTTAATTTTATTCTCTGAAAGTTTAGAAATTCTTGCTTTAGAAATGAACATTTTAATTTTTTTTTTTGAAATAATAGTTCGAAATTATGTTTTTTTTTGTTTTATTCCTTTTTTTGGAAGAAATAAACTACAATGGAGGAAAAGTTAAAAGAAAAGAGTAATAAGAAAGAAAAGAGTATAAATGTAAGTAAGAGGAAAGATATCATGCATTTATCAACTATTGATGTTACTGCAATAATATTACTGTCGAAGCAGAGGTCACCGTTGAAGTTTGTTTAAGAAACAATACCATTTTATAAAATTTTGTTATATATGTTTGCTATTTTTGTCTAATAAAAGATGGCGCCACGATATATTAGATCACAGCAATTAAATTCAGTAATATTTAAGGTGGGTTCACACGAGGCTTTTTATTGTCCGCAAACATTGTCTCCCTGCTGTTGTCCCGGCATTGTCCCCGTGTGAACACTTGAGACAACGCGGACAATGTTTGTCCCGATGGGACAATCATTTGCCATTGTCCCGTTGCGGTCACGTGATTTTACAAAAGTAGGCGGGATCTTCTATTGCGGACAATAATAAGCCTCGTCTGAACCCACCTTTAGAGTTCATCACAAAGATTAAGGGCTATTTCCGAGAAAAAAAAAAGAAAGTATCTTTTAAATTTATTATTGTTCAATATATAGATGACAAAATCTTGTATTTTTAAAAGATATTGCACGATAGCATAAATATAATTGATCTCAGGACTGTTCTAGGTTGTTTTATCTTTTTTTAAAAATCAACATTTATGACTTTATTTCCGGAGCTTGTTTTGTCTGAGAAAATGTTCATTATTTTATATATAACCAATACGTTATGAAGCTCAGATGCATTGCCAAAAAGTTTAAGGAAAAAGTTTCAATTATATTTTTGATCTGAAACTAAGAAGAATTGTTGCAGTCCTTACTGTCAAAGTAATATCTTTGCTGAAGGGAAAAAAGCACTGTAATCAAATCTGTTTTGTAGAAATGAATATTGTAAAATAGGAAAAATTAATTCTTGGTTCATTAAGGAAGTAATTTTTTTTTAAATTAGAGACAGGTTTTCAAGATGTCTTCTTTTTTGGATGGTCTTCGGTCAAATGGTGCATTGAATGAAATTACCATTGCGATCTTGAAAACAGCAAATTCATTTTAGTATGAAAACCTTATAATACCATTTAGTTTCAGTCGTACCCCCACCCTATAAAACCTTTATCCATCATAAATTTAAATTTGAAATTTTTTGCAATTTCCATACTTAAAAAAAAAAAAAAAATAGGAAGCAAGGAAATATACGAAAATGGAAATCATACGTAAAAATTCTAAATATAAATCGAGTCTCGGTTATAAATTTTATTTTCTTGAACAAAATGTCTTTTGTTTTAGCAAATACAAAATTTGCTAAAAGTTTGTATACATTTACAACATTTCTATTAGCACAAAATACCTTATATCGGCGAGCATTTTATGTTAGTAGGAAAACAAAATATTAGCATGCATATGCTGCTGTAAATGGGGTTAATATGATCATAACCTATAATTACTTGTAAATGTACACAATCCTCCCCAAGTTCTGTAAATAATGTGAATTCTTGAATATTTATCAAATTAACCAGTGAATTTATATAATTCCCATCTAGCTATGGTGAATGTGATGAAAATCCGTTACTATTCCTCGTTTGCGTTCACGCTCTCCTTTTTTCTAAGATAATATCAGAAGACAGAGCAAGAAATTTACTAGCGATAATATTCGAAGTTTAAATTGAAGAATTTCATCAGTTAGAAACAAAACAAGGGAAATGTTCACTCTTGAATACCAGAAATCAGTTCATAATTTGTAAAGAACAATTTATTTTGCTCAATGACATTCCAGATCTAAAAATATCTTTTCGAGAAAGTGTTAGAAACTCATCTGTTTCTGGAGGGCAGGGATATCAGTGATAAATTTTCAAAAAACCATGCAAGTATAATAAAAGCAAATACAAAATGCTTGGCAGATCTTGTAATTCTAAATGTTAAAACAGTCTAATATGTCAAGAAAAGTAAATTTAAAATATTTAATAATTTGTAGTAATAGTAATAAACATTATTTAGGAAGCATTTTTTCCCGACAATATTAAGTATTTTTGATATATAAATATTTTGTATGAGTTCTAATATAAAATTGTCTTTCATTTTACAAAACATATCAGTCTTTTATTCAAATTTCTTTCGATATACATCCTACATATCTATGAGTCAGTTATTAAATTTATTCAATAAGATCATTAATAATCATTGGGTGTAGAAAATAAGAATGGAATTGCCTCCTAATTAGTTCTGCCAACTGTTTAATAAAAGATATACTCGATTATCAAGAAAGCTTCGACATGTCTAAGTCAGTAGCACCATAAGGCATTGGCATTATCAAAGAACTTTCAATAAATCTGTTTACGAACATCATCCATTTGTGCATGATCATCATTTTGTTGTACCATTCTGTTTTCCGGGTTGAATCAATAATAAAGAGGGAATCCTATTGCTGTGCGAACTTCCTCGCTTAATTATAATGCTCGAAATTGACTCTCTATGTCTACGTCGGAAAATAATTAGCAAAAGGTAAAAGATTTTTTGTATGAGCTCATTGTCGTTAACGCTTGATGATCAACAGCTCGAGAGAGAAACTGGATATGTCTGTGACTACTATTTCAGGAATTTGGAAGATTAATCACTTTTTCCTCGGCACTAATAAAGATGGTTTCTTTATTATCTAGATGCAAATGCATGCATTTCGAATTAATGGCCAGTATCTTAGAAATATTTTTTTTTATCTATCTACGATGTAGCATCAAGGGGCTCATGTCAGTTGAATTTATTTCCTTAGATTGGATATGTCCATTCTCCAGATTCTTTGATATTCCCCTTCACTATTTATCCCTGTTACTTATGCATTGCAGATGAAAACAATGCTGCGAACAGATGAAACATCTCTATTCATTTTCTCTTTTATTTAATGCTGGAAAACAAATCCTGGGAACCTTATGATTCAGCTTGTTCAAAAGTCATATATTTGTATATTTTGCCACCTCCATGCCCATAAAGTATTATTTTCAGAAATTATTTATACTATTTTTAACAGAATTATCTTATCATATGATCAAATACAGGCACTATGCATTAATATTAGGAGAAATTTTTAGTGTCAATGTTTGCAAAGATGAAAATGTAATAACTATTATAATTAGATTAGTTGATTTTCAAAAAATATTTGTAATAAATGCCTTTCCGGGCCTTTACTGCCTATTTTTCTACAATTGATATGATTTGGAAAAGCAGTTTTTTTTTTCAATTATTTAATTAGCAGACAAATAGAATCAAAAGATACAAGGTTTCATCATCAAGTGATGGAACTGAAGAAGGCAATTTTTCTAAGTTTCCATTGCCTATAATTATTTCTGTATTATGATGTTTATTTATTTAGTTACAATAATTTTATTTTCAAAAATAAAACCATTTAAACTGTTAATTATGATGGTTTTTAGATATTTGATCAGTCTAAGTGGCTATTTTGAACATATTGGTTGTCTATCTTTGGTCTAAATTTCACCAATCTTCAATACAAATACTCCTAAAAAATTGGATTGCTGAAGTTGTTTAGTAATTTTGTTACCTTTCTTAACAAAATAAAAAGAATCCAGAGTACTTTTTTTCATAATGCTATGTTTTTCTCCTTTTAAAATCAAACTAAAATATAAAATTTTATAAATTTAATGCTTTTAAATTAATTTGTATACAAATGCATGAAAATATAATATTGAGTATAATTATTTGTCATCAATATCAGAGTTATTTGAAAAATTGTAATAAATGAACAAAATCTTATATTTGTCTTTCATATGTATCTTACTTTCGATTAAATATAGTCAATCAATCCTTTCATGAAATTTCTAAATGACTTATAATCGACACAATGACAAAGAATTTAAAAAATGGAACGAAATCAAACATTTTATAATTTTAAAAAGCGTTTCTATTAACGAAGTAATTATGTGTTAAATCGTAATAATTAACATTTTAGGTATTCGATAGCTCTACTCCTCCTTAACATTTTCCAAGGGACCACTGATAGATGATAATATAAACTGGGGCAAATTGTGAGCAACCATTTAAATTTTTAATAATTCTTTTAAACGTTAAATACCGAAGAGTAAATTTGAACTAATACTGTATTTGTTTTGAAAAAAAATGGGTAATTTATTATTTACATCGAGATTATCAACACTTGTAAAAAGCGGAATGATGATTCTGGAATAAAGAAAAATTATAAACTTCTAGGATCTTCAAGATGCAACACCGACAATATATTATAATGCTTATTTCGTTTTTTAAACAAAATACGGTGAACGAGAAGAGATAGAAAAAAAATGCACTCATTCATCACTTATTCTAGCTAAACTACTGCCGATGAATAAATATAAATTTAAGTGAAACAAATTTTTTGTTAAACGTAGGGCATATGGATAATTTTGTGCAAAGAATTAACTTGAAAAATTCAATAAAAATTATTAAAATATTGCCAAAAAATTATCTTGAAGTCTTAGAAAATTTATTAAGCTGGTGAAAAAAATTAAATAAACGTTTTCTTTATAAATAGTAAACTAATTGTCCACCAGTAAACAAGAAGGCACGTTAGTCCAAAGAACAAGTAAAAAAAATCACGTCATCTAAAATAGAATATTAAGAACAATAATTAATAATTATTAGAAGATCAGAAACTTTTTCACCCACTCAAACCTTGAAGGCAAAATCAAATAAAGGATAGTCCTGAATATCCGGATTCATGTGGCGGAAGAGCAGGTCGGATTGGTCGGATGTACATAAATTCATTTATTTGCCCATAAATACCAGATGAAAAAGTTTGTAAACCAAAATTCACTCCTATAATACGTATTTTCTCTCTTTTTAGGCCTTCTATTTATCTCAAGCCACGTAAAATGAGAACGTGGCCGTTGGCTCTTGAATCATAGAAGCAACTGCAGGTAATGTGTCGATAAAATTGAAGGCTCTGTACTGGTAGTTTGTATTTGCTCATATATTGCACTGCAATTTTCAAAAATTTCAGTGCAATATTAGAGGAAAAGTAAGTTAAAGGATATTAATTGTTCACATCTTTACATAAATTCTGCAATGCCTTACTTAAATGCAGGAAACGTAAGCAAAATATAAACGGATATCGCAGGTCTATTTCTTTAGAAAATCGACTAAAACTGAATATATTTTACATTGATAAATTATAACACAGATATGAAAAGGTAATTCCATTAAAAAGTTCTTAAGGCAAAATTTAAAGTTCTTAGTTTTGAAAAAATCCTCAGTAAATGGTTATGAATAATAGAAGACAATGAATAATTAGTAGAATGCTGATCTTTTCTTGTCATAACGTATTTTGCACACGATACCTTGGAGGATCGTAATAGACGCCCGTATCCAATATTTTGTCAATGTTGCCTATGCAACATTTTGCCTTTCTTGTTTAATCAGGATAGCAGAAAACTAGTTTGGAGACTATGGAGGCCAGATAGTTACGAACCAGATACTCGAAAATATACTGCATCTTTCTTAATTTATTATTATTATTATTAGTGCCATACTCGATTAAATTAATTTATTTAATAGCATATTCGAAATTAGTTCTGGAGGTTTATGAAAAAGCAAAATTTCTTTAAAGATGATCTTAACAATAATCTTCCTTCATTGTCCATGGACTAATTAATAGAGGGCATAAGATATACGTAATCAAAAGGCTAGATAGAAATGGGGTAACACAACATGGCGATAAATGAAAAGCAACAAATATTCTTAAAGTATGATAAAGAGAAGAATGAAAAAAGTGTATTCGTTCCAAGCTGTGACAAGTAATTAGGCTTATTTTGCGAATATTTATAGCACTGAGAACTATCAAAATATTATGCCTTTCGATATTGGTAATTGTATCGCAGCTCAATACTGAACACGTAGTCGTCTTTGGGGAACAACTAGTTCACCGGAAATATTGGTTACATTTCTTTTAAAATTTTTAATAAAATTTCCTTCCATGGCTCTGTCAAACTGTCAGATATTAAAACTTGAACTTTAAATGATATTACTTTTGTTTTGTTCATTATGTATATGAAATTTTCTGATGGGATTAATTGCATGACATCATAGCTCTATTATATACATTTCCTTTATCTTTTAAATTTCGTTTTAATGTAACTTCAGCTTTTTATTCGTACTGTAAATTACATAGAAATTAAACAGAATCCTTCTTTAAATTTCAACAATGATTAAAAATCAGCCGATAAAATATTTGATGAAACAATGGAAACGAGTTCGGTATCATTTATAACATCAAAAACATTGTTGTGAAAGATATTTAAAAATTGGCTGATAAAATACTTGATGGAATAGTAGAAAAGATTTCTGTTTCATTTACATTGTTGCAAAATATATTTAAAAATCGGCCGATAAAATATTTGATGAAACGTTGGAAACGATTTCAGTTTCATTTACAACAATGAAAAAATTATTGCAAAATATACTAAAAAATCAGCCAATCAAATATTTGGTGAAACAATGGAAACGATTTCAGTTTCATTTACAACAATGAAAAAATTATTGCAAAATATACTAAAAAATCAGCCAATCAAATATTTGGTGAAACAATGGAAACGATTTCAGTTTCATTTACAACAATGTTGCAAAATTAATGAAAGTATTGTTGTGAAAAAAATATCATTACTACTTAAAAATATCATTAAAAGTTAATTCAATATTTTGTAGAAATTAAATTGGAATTATGGAAAAGAGGATTTCGTAGACTTTCAAACGGTATTAAGATAAGTTTTTCTTTGTATTTATATTTTTGGAACTTATCACAAAAAAGCATCAAAATTAAATTTACTTTTCAATTAAATAAAATTCGAATTGCAAATTTAAAAAATATCTTCGAATTTCATGTTCCTACCATCAATATATTATAGGCTAAATTTAATTGCTCTAGTGATTTGGCTTATAGAGCGCCAATACACATTAGCAAGCTCAAGCATGTGCACATTTATTTTTATAATAACATATATAAAAAAAATCTTATATTTTAGATTGTTTCAAAATTAGGTAACAGTGTTATACAATATTGTTTTTTTATAAAAATATTAATTATTCTAATGAGCTACTTGATTAATTCATTACAATTAATCAAATAAATAACGAACACTTCTGCCGTTTCCATATTGAAAAATATAGACCAATTATACATTTCGAATTCCATAATTGTATTCTTAAGTCACAGCACATAGTAGGAAATTATGTCTCTTGCTACAGATAATATGTTCAGCTACGATTAGCATGAGACTCTGAGATTGTATACTTATATTTTGATTCTACAATAGTACCTATAAATTCTATGCATGAATTCACTCAGAAATAAGAGTTTTCATTATTCTGATCTTAATTGTAAAGTGAAGAAAATGCAATTTAATAAACATTTGTCAAGATAATTGTTCATCAAGCCGCCTGTAAACTTTAAATGAACAACTAGACGAGAACACGCTAAGAAAAGGAATGAGGCCGAGTCTTTTGTTCAACAGGGCAGATACTTTTTTTATTTAATATCAAACAATGAGACGTCCAACTAGAGGGAAAGGGTTTAACAAAGAACTTCTTTCCATGCGCATCCAACAGATACTAGGTTTAGTATGGCACATGGTCAACAAGAGACTCTGGAAGCAGTCGGTGGCCCAACCAGGCGCCGTCCAGTGATTCCAACAGCTCTGACAGGACGCTGCTGTCCCAACTGCTGCCGCTGCTAGACCAGGACGCTATGTGGAAAAAGAAGCATAAAATCAATTAGTGACAACAGATGCCTTTAATAAATCCTCTGGGTTTTCATACAGGATCCCTCATCTGTATTCATGGACATGCCATGACATAGGTTTGAGCATTTTATGATATGAACAGAGATATACTATTACTGGCCATAAATGTCATACTGGTAAACAGGAAGAGGCAGTGTATCATAGAATATGATTTCTGTTTCGTAAATTTTCTTAAGTTTCTAAGTGTACAATGATTATATGCACTACTTCAAGATTTCTTAAGCAGTGGTTGCAGAATTCAAATGAAGAGTTAAAAACTGACTTCTAATAAATAGCATAAAGTTGCTTTTTTTACTTTTGTATTAACACAAAATATTGTGATATCTAAACGATGGTCAATACTGTGAATATACGAAAACATCGTAATTATGTTGTAGAGCATTTTATGCTAATAGGGTTCTGCTGCTGGAATTCTTTAATTTTTAGTCCAGGCCCCAATTAGAGTAGTTGGCATGAGACTTTTTAAAGCAAAAACTATAAAAAAAGTGGCTTCTATAAGATTATTTATTATTTGCAAGCAAATTGAATGCAGAAATCGTTCTGAGTTCCAAAAATTTTCTTAAAAATTTGCAATTGCAATGGATAACTAAATTTATTTTTATTTTTTTCTATTAGTCTCTTTTAGACACACTTAGGATATTTTAGCGTTTTTGTTTCACAGATGCGCAATAAAAAGCTTTTTAATTCAAGAAAAAAAAAAAAAAAAGATGGGCCCAAAAAAAAAGAGGAAACTACTTAAGAAGCTCGATCCTTTTCATTTGGTGAATTAAATACAAGAATTTTTGAAAACACGAATGTATTAAGATTTATTTAATTAATTTTAATTATGTGGCAGATTTAATTTTTCGGCAACTTAAGTGTTTTGCATTGGGTTGTGAAATAGCGTTAAACCTTTTATTGCTTTTATATTTATAAAGAAGGATTTGAGATACGTTGATCTTTTTTTTTTGCGATACCCTAAAAAAGACAATTAGAACAAAATGAATCTATGATCATAAGTTTCGTACAAATGGTTACTTTTCGAAATACTTTCCTGAGAATTCAGGGATTTATCGTACTAGTGGACCAGATTTCCAATTCCGTCTTCGAAAAGCATTGCCACCAGTGATATGAATTGGGCTTAAAATTCCTTTGAACATTTTCGTTAGTCTGGAAGTTCGTTTTGAATAATTTTTTGAAAGAATATAAAGTAGGAATACCTAAAAATCCCCCTTCCGAAGTTAAAATTTTGGAATGCTGCTCAATAAAGACAACAGTTCATCCGTCATCCCCCATTTCTTTTGAATGACTTGTTCAAGTTGTTTTGGCTGAGGCAATTTATGTCTTTGTTCTTCATCGCAAACGCAGCATAGAAACAATGTTTTTAATTACTTGATCTTTTCCCTGCATTAAAGAATTGCAAAAGTGGCTGAAAGAATAATTCCAGTCTAATGAGGAGCTTCAAAGGAACTTTAAGGTCCATTTCACATCATTGGTGGCGATGTTTTTTGAAAAGAGTATCGGAAATTTAGTCACCTATGTAACACACTCCCGGGTTTTTATGGTGTTAATGTTAAAAAATAATGCTGTTTATGTATTGCATTTGGTAATAAAAAACTTTGTTATCCATTCTTGTCTCCATTTTCTGATCCATCATAATTAAAAAAAAAATCAATGAACTTTTGAATTGCGATTTAAGAAAAAATTTCAGAATGATTATAGAATATTAATCAGGATACGTTTGCAAGATTTATTTCTCCGTATACAATTATAGGATATTAATCATACAAATTTAATGGATGGAATTCCTTTTTTTTCATTCGAATTACAAATTAAGGACAAATTTCAGAACGATTACAGGATATTAATAAGTATACGATTACGGATTTATTTCTCAATATACGATTACACGATTTATTTTATAGTAACGGATTTATTTCTCAGTATGCGATTACAGGATTTATTTCTCAGAATAATTACAGGATTTATTTGTAATATATTATTATATATTAATATATTTTAAAGGATATTAATCATGCAAATTTAACGGATGAAATTCATTTTTCATTCTAATTACAAATTAAGGACAAATTTTAGAACGATTTAGAACATTAATCGGTATGCAATTACAAGAATTATTTCTCAGGACACGATTATAGGATATTAATCACGCAAATCTGATTAATCGAATTTGTTCATTTACGGAAAAAGTTAAACAGTTTTTCTCTAGTGGTATTTCTAAATCAGAGGTTTTTCTGTATAGACTGAAACACATCAAGCGTCTTGATAGAAATTATTAGTTCAATAAAGTTTTTACAGCCCATTCTCTTTTCGCCTATTTCAAAATTTTGTAATCAAAAACAGTTAAGATATTAACACGAGTTTAAATATTTTGATGCAATTTGCAGAATGAATTATTTTAATCGAAGTAATGTATTCTTATTTATATTTTCTGCAGTTACATCTTCATTATAGTTGCGACGATTGCGGAGCAAACGAAATTAAGAAGCATTATAATAGGTAATTGATAATATATATTCATGGGAATTTTAATAAAACGCCTTTTTTAAAGAGCTTAAAATTCTAGAGGCAATATTAGATATCACTTGATGACAAATATTAAAAAAATTGCTCTGTTAACAATTACAGGCAAAATAAACAAAACGGCACGCATACATAAGCACATATTATCACTCAATATTATACAACTACGACAACGAATCCAGAATTAAAGCATAAAAGTCATCCTTTCATACAAAGGCGAGAGTTTTCTTTTCCCAGCCAGTCTATGTTTGAAAGTAGCACAGAAAGATACATAGAAGATAGAAAGACAGGGCTTGCATAACAGCTATTAGTTAATTAAAAAGCACATCAAACATCATGCGCATTTTTTTATTTATTAAAGTTAAATATTTTTAAGGCCGAAAAACAGAATATAATTTTAAGCTTAATATTGATTAAATATCCATTAGTATTCTTAATGGGCCAATGAATTAAAAGGCAAATTAATATCTAGCACTTACTTCGAAAAATCAAGTCCAATATTTATAAGGACTAGGGTTAAAAAGAAACTGACACAGTTAAAACAACATTTGAATAATAAGCTAATATAGTCTATATTTTGTGGAATGCAAAATGATTGTCTATTTTAGTTCTATTTTTCATATATGGCAACTTTAAAAATCATAGTCCCTCTATTAGCATAAAATTCAAAACAATATTGTTGCGATATTTTCACGATATTATACGATATTTAGAACATCGAGAAACATCGTGGAAATACGAAGCAATATCTTATATTAATCGGGACTTCGAATAGTGCACATTTTTTTTTTTTTTTTTTTTTTTTGAATAAGGAGCCGAGTAATATTGTTTAACAATATTTTCATGACATTGTACGGCCTTCAAAATTTCGAGCAACATTGTGCAAATATCGTGTTATGTCTTAAGTTAATATAATCTGTATGGAATTAAAATTTAGTGAAGAATCGTTTAACATATAATCAAGTTCTGAAGATAATAAATATACTGTCATTGAAAATATGTGGAAAATTCACCATGTTAAGAAGTGAGCGAAATTTTTTAAAGGTATTTTAATGATTTTAAAAGTTAACTAGGAATAATTAAATAATTCATTTGAAATAAAAAATAAAGGGAAGATAACATAATGTTTAAAATCACAAACAAAATTTTACTGTAAATACGATTAGTTGATTGAAGACGTGATTTTGGTTTTTAGAAGTTTATCAATTAAGTTTATCTATTAGGAAAGATATTATTTATAAGTCAGAACAAGTAATTTCAGCATTCAAAATCGCATAACATAAACACACTACTATATGCATAGCATGCTACATAAACACACAGGTGTATTTAAATAAGTGAGAAGTGGTATTATTTTCTAGTGCATAAGATAGACAAAAAGCGAGAGTTCAAGTTTAAAAAAAGCTTCAAAAGTGAGGGTATTTGATTATGGTGAGGTGTACAAAAAAAAAAAAAAAAAAAAAAGAGGACGCACCGTACAAAAATAGCGTATTTGCAAAAGAAAATTCGTAGTAAATTAGTTACAAAAAATAATCCCTTGAATGAAAAGCATATTTTGTTTTATAAATGTTGCAATAGGTTATAAGAACTGAACGTACAAACGCCCAACCTGTGGTTGAGGCAGGTTCCGTCGGTTGAGGAACTTCTCACCAGAAGACGAGACAGTGATTACATTCTGTAGACTTCATTACAGGTAGCGTCGAACCAGAGGCGTGGGCCTGCAAACACAGAGATATCAGAGAGTAATGAAGAGACATCATAGCAGGCGAAAATAACTGCGTTCAACCTAGAACCAAGCGTTAACGAAATATAAAACTGCTTCGGGTTTTACTCTCGAAACCACACGTGCCAGGATTTCTCGGAAGAGGAAATAGCTTGTTTGTCACGTGATAGAGGCATTTGATTCCATATTTCTCGAAATTTTAACTGCTTCAGCAAATAAAACTTTTTACTGTCTATTCAAATGCAAGCAATTTGAATGAGTGAATAATTTATTTCTTTAAACGGGCTTCACATTGTTATTCATTAGTGTTAATAAAGAATAAGCTTGTCTTCGTTTCTTGACTTCATTCAAGAAGTCAAGCGAATTACACTAGCGAATTAAATATTTCCTCAATGAAAGTGCTTTTTAATTATGGAAAATACAAAACTCTTCCAGTTTTCACAACACTGAAAGGAAAAATTTCCTTTTTCTTCACCATGAAGAATTTTCTTTTAGCTACATTCAGGTAAAATGAAATGAGAAATAAGTATCAATCCGTTTTTGCACATTTTACTGTACAACTGAAGAAAGAACTTAGTACAAATGGTTGATATTTTTTATTTCTTAATGTGAATTTTTTATACGCAGTCTTATTAACAAGGGCTTACATATCAATTATTTTTCCAAGTACTGTAAATAAAATATTGAAACAGTTTTAATTTTCAAGTCCGGCAGAGTTTGTTTAAAACATTTTTTTTTACTGCTTTGCTTTCAATAGCTTCTGGAGCAAAAATAAAATTTTATTTTATCCTAAAGATTTATGCTTTTAATAACTTTAATTATATTTTTTAATGTCCGTTTTTTTTCATGATTACTACAGGCCCTATAGTGAGAATATTGTGACACTGATAACAAGCATATTTGTAAAAAACTTTCAATGACTGCATTAAAGAGATTCGTGATAAATTATCTGACGCTGATCCTT
Source organism: Argiope trifasciata (assembly GCA_026543055.1). Taxonomy (NCBI): domain Eukaryota; kingdom Metazoa; phylum Arthropoda; class Arachnida; order Araneae; family Araneidae; genus Argiope; species Argiope trifasciata. The sequence goes on along the minus strand of JAPMOQ010061697.1, from coordinate 428,353 downwards.
TCTTCTTTTAATTAGAATTTTGCCATTTATTTGCGAAGGGGTGGGCTTCGAGAGTAAAACAAATAAAAGGATCTGGAAGCAGGGATGAAGTGCAACATGCAAGGAACAGCAGGTAGGTTCTACGAAGGATGATTTTCCAGCCTCTTAAAACACCAATAAACTTGCCTCAAACAACCAAAGGCCTTTCACCTCAGTTCATACTTACAACTGTGATGAAATTAGTCGATGTTAAAACTGTTCACATATCTGGAAAGTCATAACAGAATGGAAACGTTTACTTATTCTGCCATCATCATTGTACCAGAAATATTTCAAGCTAAATCAGAATAATAAGAATTTCTAAGAACGAAGCTAAGTGTTCCCACTTAAGACTTCCTTTTAATTTTTCAATAGACAAAGCAAAAATAATAAATGATTGAATTTTGTCCTATATAATCAAAGAAATGGGGAAAAACGAATTTATGACCTAAGAACATTAATATTGTGATGAAATTATTCCACGGAACGAAACAGAAAGAAAATATAGAGGACCAGAAAAACTATTCCATGGATAGACGGATAACCAAAAGCGCTGGGAGGATAAAATCCTTCAATAAGCAAAAATAAAACCGTTTTCCTCACGCGCAGAAATTCTAACTAATGTTTATTGACAGTTTAAAGTTAATTTTAATAAAATAAAAATAGTGTTGTCAAAAAGATGAAATTAAAAAAAAAAGTCTCAAAAATCAAAAGGGTAAAAAGAAAAAAAATGTTTCATCAAAATCGAGTGCAAAGAAGATAATTTTTTCATTTCTTGAAATGGAAAAGTTAATTAAAAGAATAATTAACAATTAATTTAAATATAAAATTCATAATTTGAAATAATTTGTGTGAATAAATTGTTTTTTTAATGTTTAAGTCACAATTTAAATGACAGTAGAAATTTACATGCTATGAAAGACATTCAAGATTACTTCAAATGTCATGCTGAAACATTTACAATTTTACATGCGCATGCTACTTACAAAATTTATTCAGAATTTATTAAAAATAAATACATGCAACCGTTGTTTTTCAATTATATTTACCAGATAAATTCCACTTGTGGAGCAGCAAGGATTTGCCATGCACTAACTGCCACTTATAAACAATTTTATAACAGCAAATAAAACAGATAAATTTCATACAGATGCATGACATACACTATTTAATAAATACCATTACAAATCACATAAATTTAATAAAATTCTAAGAATAGTGTCCGGTTCCTCGCTAACATCATGCCAAACTGTCAGAAAATGAATATAGCGTTTATAGGAATATCACATTTGGCTAGCAATTGTAAAAAAGAAAAGAAAATTTTAGAGACCGGACAATATTCTTTAGTCACATAAAAAAATCACATACATGTAAATAACAAATATACTTTGAGACATATTTGTTTAAAGATTTGAAGCAACACATATTTTGAATTCATTCAATAACTGTAATTTTCGTTTGTAAAGAAATTTGTTTCATTTAAGTGTGCCTTCAGATTCTGTCATTTCTATTTATTGTTTTAATTGCCACTACTTAGCTTAAGATACGACTTAATATTCAACCATGTTTAATATCTTTTAAAATTACAATGGATAATTATTTACAAATTAGTTTATAGCATAAGCTCATATAATCTCAATATTTTTACTCCGGAACTTGATCTTCCTATGACTTTTAGCCTCGATTATAGTTTCTCATTGTTCGATATTTAAATCAAATTTCATAGATTATTATAAATTACAGTTTCAATTTAAATTTACAATCCATGTTAAAAGAAAATTAAAATGATATATAATGAATAATCCAATGAAACATATTTCGTTTGAATATTATTAATTGCATCTGTAAGCTCATTCCATCATTATATGGCATTTCTTGTTATCTGGAACAGTCCTGGCATTGAATTTTGGTTCCTACCTTATCCTTTAACCCAAGAGTCACAGGCATAAAATCCCACAATATTATGTTGCTTTATGCTTTGCTGTCGATGTGTTTCTTTATAATAAATATAATTGCACGTCAAATCGCAGCAATTTGAATAAGTAAAATGTACAGTTAGACTCTAAAAGAATAAATTTAAAAAAAAGTCAAATTGTAGTTATCAAATTATTTCCTTCAACCTTTTTGACCATAACAGCCTTCTTGGATTCCATTTAGCATCAGAATAACATACTTTTTTGCTTTTAATTTCGGCTGGAAAAGGGTAGTGTAATGAATTTTTTTGGAGAAAATTCTTAATAATATTCTGTAAAAATATTCAGATTAATGTTTTCAATGAAAGAAAATTTACAGAGAATGGTATCTGTAGAAGATGAACCCCTATAACCATTAACTATGAAAGAAAATGTAATTGTTGTAATATTCAGAATTATAGGTATATAAGTATTTAAAAAAGAATCATTTTTTTAGAAGATAAAAGTCTTAGATATTTAAAAAATTTTATTATCTTATATTTATCATATTAGACATTTTCGTTCTATTATTGAAAAACACTTTTCACATAGCAATAGACATTTTCAGATTCGAAATGTTATTATTTCTGATTCTAATGAGGCTCATTGAATTCATCCAATCATATAATTAATTTCACTTTTATTCTTCATAATTACAAGCTATAATATTCATCATGGCTGAACTTATTCAGAATTTTAGTCAACTTGCATTTATTATATAGAACCCATTTCATACACGGTTCTTTTTAGGTATCTCAAATTAAATGTATGCAATATTGAGAGATGAATTTGTTTTTCAGTTCATCACATGGTTGTTTAGAGTTCTCTTTCATTTTCATCTTTGATCCTGGAGACATTTCATCTCCTACTATTTTTAGTCATTCCACCCTAAATTTTATTGGTTATTGTGGGATGCTCTTATATTTTTAGTTAAATATTAGTAAGTTAGAATTCGAATAAGAAATTGAAATTATTTTCATTAATTTTTAAGGGTTTTAAATATAACTTTATAATATTTCACAATGTTTAGTACCGGCTATTTAATAAAACATTTGTAATTGGTGATGTCGACGACTTATATAAAAATAAGGACATTTTAATTAGTTGATGAAATTTATAGGCTAAATATGCTCAAAACTACCATTTTTAATATTTGAATACAATTAGGTATATTTTCTTTTTCTCACTCTTTTTTAATGCTCAAATGAGTACAATAATTTAAAGTAAATAAAGCTTTTAAAAGTATCCAAGAAAATTTTAACAAAAAGAACAATAATTACACCACTTTATTAAAATATGCAGAAAAAATTCGGATTTTCTGAAGTTTTTTGAAACATTTTTTTTTTATTGTGCGATTAAATTCAATTAAAAATTTCACTTGCACAGGATAACTCAAGAATTTCTTGATATGAACAAAAATTCATCAAAATACAGCCCAAGCGAAGATGAATATCTGAAGCTTATTTTTTTAGTGTTATTTCAAATTTAGTGGTACTCTAGTTTTATCATTTACGTTTTCATCTAATGATTCATTTTTTAATGTAAATACACATTAAAAACCTGAAATCTTAATCTATATTATCGTATGCAACTTAATAATTATATTAATGCTTCATCATTATATGAATGGTTTTTATATTATTTATTAATAAAGTTCAGCACTGCAGAAGCAAAACGATGTATATTCTTTCAAGATGCCCAAGGCTTTTAGAAAATACAATATAATGGATAAAATTTGGATACAGTAATGTTCAAAATTTTGTATAAAAATAGCACAAAAACTTTTAAAAAAGGGATCACACCTCGGAAAAATAAGTTCTTCAGGATTCGTGCCATATTTATAGGTAAAGTTTGAAAATTCTTTTGGGTAAGGTTTTTATTTCGGTTGAAATCTGACAAGATAATTAGGAGGATGAATTTGTTTTGAATTATCTAAGAAATGAATTAGATGTTCATTATTTGATTTTGAAATTAGATAATAATGAATTTCTTTCTCTAGCAGATAATTACAGAAGAGATTCTTCATCCTTGCAAGTATCACCAAAACTGCGCCCCTACCAATGTCATATGTTTGTTAATTTTTCGTTCTTTCTCAGATCCTTCATTTCGTTATTTTAGATTATATATTAATACAAACTTAAACGGTTTATCATTGACAAATAATAAACATTAAAATTGTTCTCTTGTTTCCAATAAGTGTGATAATCTTAAATGGAAGAATAAAATCCGCTGCTTTTCTCTTTTCATCAATGATAATAATAATAATAATAAAATAGAAATCATGTTTGAAAAATTATTTATTTGTGATTCAGAAGGAAGACAAGGAATAATATTTAATACAGTCGATTCCGGTTAATCGGACCACATCGGGACGCGATCATTTTGGTCCTAATTACCGGATGGTCCAATAACACGAACATGCCCTATGTTACAAGACAAGACGTGCTATACGTAACATATTAAAATGTCATTATAACCTTTATTGTGCGGCACACGCGTATGGCGAACATACAAACTAGAACTACTGTTGCTTATGAACTTTATTCATTGAAAAATAAATTTACTAACAATTCGTCGAAACTATCTACACGATACACAGCTTGGGAAACACAATAAAAAAAAGCTCTTATCAAATTCCAGTCAACGTTTGAAGAACTTACTACCGAGCTGCCCGTTCTAAGAAACATAGTGCTTGCTCGCCTCTCACTGGTTCTTTTCCCTTTCGGACCTCCTGCTTTTCACAAGCGACTTGTGGCTTCTTTTTCATCTTCCCTGCCACGTTCTTTGGTCCGTTTAAACGGAATTTTGGTCCAAATAAGTGAATAATATTAGGCTTATGTACATAGGATTTGTTTCGGTTCTTTAAGATTCGGTCCGAATAAGCGGCTGGTCCGATTATTCGGTGGTCCAATTAACCGGATTCGACTGTACTTGTAAAATTAAAATCGGACAAGATTTCTAAAAAAATACATAAATTCCGTCTTGTCTATATTGATTTGCTCCTCTATTTAGATTATAGTGATATTAAAAATAAGTTAAATTCTGACTTGAATTGCTAGTTCGTCTTTTGGAATGAGAGTAGATAGGGACTCACTTCTCTTGTTGGGCCACATCTCGACCAAGAAGTTCATAATGTCTATGGGTCGTCGAATGTCGACTGTGGCAGTGGGAGTCTCTGCATGGCACATGAGCACCGGACCGAAAGCCATCGCTAGTCCCTGAGGCGTCATCTTATTGCGGTCGCAGTGACTGGCGATCAGACGTAGGTGATCCAGCAGTAACAGAACAGTGCACTGCAATAGAAAAGCACAATCTTAAATATATACATGTGTGTGTAACCATTAAATATTTTGGAAGAAGATTGCAGTTAGGAGACATTGAAGGGACTTTTGAGGCTTTTACGTCGTTTTATTTCATCATGAAGAAGCTGGCCTGTTTATGTACAAGCTGGGTACTACGAGCACACGCACAACACAGAACGAAAGGCAGAGGAAGGAATTTTATCCCTGGTCTTTTATGCCATATTTTGATAGGGAAAATCTTGTTTGCTTATACACTATTTAATTTCTCATTGGGATTTCTGCGCTTGTGAATCTCAAAATAGGGGAAACACAGGGAGCTTTTTTTCAAAAAAAAAAAAAAAAAAAAAACCCTGTTTAGGTCAGCAATTTTTATCAATCACTCTCACCATGGAATTCGCTCACTAAATACTTTTGCAAAGCATTTCTTAAATTAATTAAGTAGACAACGTGGATTAGGACACACACACACACACACACACACACACACACACACACACACACACATATATATATATATATATAATTATGACTAAATAATTAAGACTTTTCAGATTGAATAATTAATGAAAAAAATTTCAGTTACTATGTACTTTTTATATGATTTTACTATATTTTTAGTAAGATGAATTGTTTTTCATGTGCTCAGAGGTATATATATATATATATATATATATATGTAATAAATCTTTTCTTTTTGATTGCAGAATAGGTTTCCATAATGTTAATTTCATTTTTCAATCTTTTTCACTGTTAAAATTGCCCATTTATTAGCGTAGTTCACAGAATTCAGAATATAAGAAATTCAGGCAATATAAGAAATAGTATTTATGCTCTGGGTACCTAGACATCTTGAAAGGAAGATTTTTGATTCTTTCTTCAATCACTTACTTTTTGTCTACCTTTTTCTAAAAAAATATTTAAATTACATGGTGTTGTTCTAAATGAACGAAAGTGCATTACAATTTTTCTGATGAAACCATCCACAACTCCTATAAATTAGATCATTAATTTGTGCCATTTGATAGATATTTATAAAGTATTTTATTCAAAATGAATAATAAAATGAAAATCAAACTGAGTTGGGAGAATGACTCCAGATTAAATAGATTTAAATGTCATTAATTTAACTATCTTATAATGTTTATCAAATGTTTCCATGAAAGAAGAGAAAAAATAGTGTTAGATATTTAATAATGACAATAAAATAATGCTTGAAGTTCTAAAAAATGTAACACATCGATTGAATATTACATAAACACTAATTAATTTCCATTAAAGTGCGATAAATGAAGTAATATAGAGCCTCGTGAATTATCAGAAGCATTCGATATTTGGCGGATATTCCTCATACATTGCTGGTAATGCTGATGAATGATTTATCAAGTCGTCAATTATAGCTATCTTCAGTTTTAAAAATAAATTTATCGAGGGTAAGATTTTGCATGAACAGTGAATTGAGAAGGACACAACAGAAGGGCACAAAAAATATTGAAATCTACTAATATTAAAATACTAATTAAATATCGGAATAGTAAAAATGTCCATGCTACCGTTTATGTAGATCTTTCCAATAAATTTGCTTGTTTATTTATTTGCTCACACCGACACGAGTTGTCCATTAACAGTAAAACTTTGACTAAAATTTGGTTACTTTAAAAGTCACTATTCAAAGGTCATTATTTGGTAATTATTCTTCAGAACGAGAGCACAAGAAAAATTCTAGAAGGAACTATAAAATAATGCACATTAAAGGAGTAATGACTTTTTAAGTTTAAAAATTATATTTATCAAAAAAATTAAACTAAATGCTAAATTATATAATAATATAATTTAAAGCGCCAAGCAAACTTACTAGTTTTAGAAATGTGCAAGAATCAGTGTGTTCAAAGTATATCAAAACTAATTAAAACATGTTAACACATAGATTTGAAAGCATGAGCATTATGAGTTGTATCGTAATAGTATGAGAAGCGATTAGCTGTTGTGTAGGGTATATAGTCAATATACGATTTATTATATGCAGAATTAGCTCCACTGATGTGCCATTTCTTTCAAAGTGTGTCTATTATGTCTTTTGAGAATTGATCGATGGACCATTAATGGAAAAAGCGCACATTAACAAGTGGACAGCAGAAGAAAAGTAACTGACAAGTATCCCCACAGGTAAAGCATCTGTTTTACCTTAGGAGGGGGTCTACGAACTGAACGTGTTGTATTCGAATAGCAGCTGTTAAGCGTCCCCTTTGAAGGCTCGATGGTGACTGGATAAGTGAGGGTAGATACATTGATTAAGTGAAATGGGCAAACATAAAATGATGTTCCTAGAGCACAAGAGGGGGAGAGCAAGTGAAGAGCCCGCCAGGTCTAAATACTCGCTTTCCAAAAGTGGAAGTGACTCAGCCTCATGTTTTTATTCTATCCAGTGAGACATGCCACTTCTCATTCTATGTGAACTTTTCTTAATTCCAGACACTCACGGTTATTCATTCATTTTGAATTTTAATCTATCCAGCGAAACTAGCAGTTTCTCCTTCATTGACACTTTTCGGTATCTAATGAAATTCGGTGTTGTTCAGTCATCCCTATTAGCATAAGGTACTGCTCGATATTGTTACGATGTTTTGAACGGTAGTCAATGTTGGAAAAATATTGTAACAATATTTTCGACTCATAAGGGTGTTAATTCAGCACAATTTCTAGATACAGAGAACTCCGCATTGGGGGCTATATGAAATTTCTATTCATAAAGTATAAATAAATTATTAATTCTAGATTTATTAATTATGTTTATTCGTGTAAATGAGATTTTGCTTTTAACATTTTACAGTATTTACTGAAACTACCCTATTACATGGTTAACCAAACGGGAGTTGATTCCCCAAGTAAAAATTGGAGATGGATAAGACTGGAAATGGTAAGAGATATAAAAGTTGGTAAAAAAACATTGATGTTTTATACATGATAAAACACTAAAAAATGTTTTATCATATGTAAAACATCAGTGTTTTTTAATTACCGTTATATATCTCACCATTTTCAGTCTTATCACTATCTTATCCATCTCCAATTTTTACTAGGGGAATCAACTCCCCAAGTAAAAAGTGATGATGGATCAGTGTTTTGGTGTGGTGTTTCCAGAGTGTATGTTAAGCAGTCTTTTAAAAAGAGTGAAAAATCATCACTAAAGGAATTTTTCAATTGTTCTGGTATGGAAAACATGTACCAATCAAGATATAATACTGAAATTTAAAAATAGATTGAAAAACAAATATGAAAAAAGAGAGAGCATTGTGTGTAATTTAAGTAAACATTATTAAAACGTTTTTTTTATGCAAAAGAATAATGATTTAATAGAAATAAAACAATACTTATTTAGAAAATAAAAAAAACGTTATTTATCATTTCACGAAAAAGACCTTATTATTGAGGGAACAAAGGTAAAATCGAAAAATCTTTTTAATTTCCTTGCATTTTTCATCTTTCACTTCCTACATTTACCATATTTAATTCACAATTTAAGACTTAAAATTCACTCGGACAAATTTAAAGAGTCCATCAAATGTTTACAGGGTGAACAACTTTTCTTACCACTTCAACGAGCGGATGGAAAGATCATAATCAATTGATCAAGAAAATGAAAAATAAACACTCATTTTTTAAGAAAAAAATTTTACTCACCAGGTTAGCCTTAGGTAAACATTCAAGAATACTGAACATGAGTTTGGCGCTGCCATCTGGATCATCGGGCAGGCAGACACTAAGTCCATCTACTAACATATCGTAGAGGCTTTTGCTCAACAACGGTTCTGGCAGTTCGCGAAGGTAATCTTTTAACAAACCTGCACACGAAAACACCAATACGTCAAACTTAAGTAATAAGGAAGAATAAAACACACAATTAAATGAATTTGTTGCACTTTTAAAATCTTGTATGGAAATGCACTTCAGATTACTCATAAAATTTGAATACAAATTCAAGAAATTCAAAGCTATCATTTTCGAAAAGTTCTGGAGCTTATTTACTAAGGAATAATGAATACAGATAGAATGAATACGTCGTTTTTGGCATTTCCTTTGAAGTAACTATAAATTTAACAACTATAAAATTTTTAGGATTATTAAAAGAAAGAAATCAATGCGGATTATGGGTCATATTTGCTATCTTACCTAATGCCTTTATAATTGTACTTTTTCGGAACTTGAGAGAGTTGTTGAATCTTGATTAAATTCTTTGCCCTTATTAAAAAATCAATGACCCGATATAAAAAGAATAATTTGGTTTTGAAAGATATTTATTTGGTAATTTGACAACAGGTGGAATTACAAGCTTGCATCATATCGTTATGCAGCACCTATGACATAGGCTTCAAGTTACAAGTAATGTTTAATGTCTATAAATAAAAACATACGCACATATGCTGTGTATATTTGAGTTAGATAAATCCTGCTCTAACTTGTGTATTAAGTTAGTATTTAAGGAGCTCCAGAATTTTTAAAGTTCTAGAATTGTTAAATATGGCAAGGAAAAAATTCGAAAAGAGGATTAGAAAATCGTATGAGGGAACTAAACAAATAAGAAAAAAAAAATCATTTTTTTTTTTAGAAATTAAATTTAAGAAGAGTTTTTTTATTTTTTTAGCAATTAATATTTATTTAAATTTTTTAGAATCATTGTGTATTTATAATTTATTTAGATAGTTGTATATGATATTAGTTTGGCCGAAATTATGATTTATATTGTGGTTCGAAGGAGACTTAGAATTCGTCTAAGTAAAAAGTGCTATAAAAAGTGCTTTTCGAATTTTTTCCTTGCCATATTTAACAATTCTGGAACTTCAAAAATTCAGGAGAAATTCATTATAAAGAAATTCATTAACTAGATAAGAAAGAAACTAAAAACAAATGACAGAAATCAACTAAAAAATATAATTAGACTATCTCATATAATGAAAATAGAAAGCACGCTGATACAGCATATCAGAAAAATAGTTGATGAGAATATTTAAAATTCATTTTTTTTCAATTCACACTCTTTCGATATGATTTTGAATCGATTAAACTTGAAGGGTTTTCCTTATTATCTATTATCTGAAATGCATGGCATATTCCGAAAGGAAGAGTATAATGCTTAAAGATGATAGATAATGTTTTGATACATTCGTTGACACTTCTGAGTTTGACCTTGATCTGATTTTTTTCTTCCTTCAGTCCGCTTTTCCTATAATGAATTTAATTGAGCAGAAGGTTTTACACTTCATTGCTATGCGAGTTACCACCTGTAAATGTCATTCATCATTCGATTTTTCTCATTCAAAAGGTAAGAGTCCAGTGGATATTCAAAACGAAATATGCTCTTAATAAATACATTAGAACTCATTTCAACTTTATATTGTCAAATCCTTAGGGCTAGAACAGATGTTCAGTCTGCCCTATTTATAAAAAATTCAAATAAAGATACGAGTAGTTTTTATAACCTATTCAGAAAATTTATCGTAAGAATATCAGATGCCCCTTAAGCCTGGCATCATGATTATTCCACAATATGCCAAAGGAGTGGTAGTAATCCAAACTCTATCGTCAAGGTTCAGAATTGGCAGGTCGTGGACTGGAAGCTGGTTGTGAAACTCACGCTAATTTCCTCTCAGTCCAAATGGAGCGAGGTTAAAAGTCCAAATGGACTGATAGGCAATTAGACGCAATAAAACTCCATTGGGATTGAATTCTCATGGAGCGGGAATTGGTTGGAGGAGGCTTGAGGTGTGATCTAGCAAGGCATTCAATGCGCGGTTGAAGTGAAGCTGATCTTTAATCATGAATGGGCTGCCTAAATGAGGGACAGAAAAACGGTATGTTATAGAGTGCCACCACACTCCATTAGCATGGTGTTGAGTGACAGGCTTAAGACAATTATTGATAGAAGGAAGTTGATTTGGTTTTGACAGTTGCTAGGAGTATTTTATCCTTCTAGCATGCAAAAATTTGTACTTTCACTAAAAAAAATATATTTGAAGAATGGTGTCAACTACGCAGAAAAATGATAAACAAAGCTCTTGAATAACATATTACATGTACAAAATATGAGAAATATAAGTTTTGAAAGAAAATTACTCATTGTATCTTTATATTTTATTTAGACAGTAAAAAGCTTGATAATAGACCAATCAGAAGAGCAGAAATTAGAAGTAATTTGAAAAAGCATATTTGATTATTATTTCTGTTCTATGTTATGAAGCACTTATTTTTACAAATTCAGAATTAAAAAAATGTATATAATCAGGGCCAGGTCTAGGGAATGTGAAAGATTCATACACGCAAATTTTTCGTTTCTAAAGATCCCGCTAACTTTGTTAAATGAAAATATTTCATTTTTTGTTTAAATTGACATGTTATGTTATCGCGCATTTTGTATTTATTTCATATCAGATAATCTAATTCAAATTAGAATATTTTTAGTCTCACATTGCACGCAAATAGCCAGCTTGAATTTCATAACTTTGGTCATTTCCGAAAGATCATTATTTATTTTAATAAAAGATTCGAAATTTCGCAGGAACATGACATATCTTAACTTTTTTTTAATCATATGATTCGTATAATATTCTAAAACTGTTTGTAGACTATCTTCTAAAATGTTAATACGATTTAAGTCAGAATTCAAAAGTCTCAAGTTTTGCCTTCTAAGATAAAGATATTACAAATAACACAATGTTTTATTATACATTGTATTATTTGTAATATCTTTTTAAATTTTTGTTACTTTAAAAAAAATATTACATAAAAATGCCATTACAACTGAAGAAATATTTTTTTCTTAAAACTGAAGATAATAATAGTATAAAATAATTATCGGAATTCTAAAATTAGTTAAAAATGATTCATCTTATTACATCAAAATCAACAAAATAATTAAATTATGATCTGTTGAGGACGAATTTGCCTTAAAATATTCAAGAAAATTGAGCTCGAATCAAAAATGATTTTGTTTTTCTATTCGCTTGTACCACTAATTCCCAAAACAAAACGTATTCCGTAAATCTATGCAGCAATTGTTTTCATTTGATTTATTATTGGCTACTTCTGTGATTAATTAAATTATTTATCATTGCCATACATTTTTAAGGTCACAGATTTGTGAAAAGCAATTAATTATTATCTTGTTGCGCGAATTTGTTTAAATCCTCGCATGTTATTTTTACACATCAGGCTCTGCTTCCGTTTGGACTGGCCCTATGCATACGCGGGGCATATAGCTAAGGCACACTGGTGACACCCTACTTGTAACAACATTGATGTCGGGAACATGCTCCACGGATAGGTTCGCCATGAGTGAGTTCCTTTCGAAATCTTCTCGCAGCAGCCTCTTCCGGAGAGCGGAACCGCACAGCCTATAGATGCCGACGATGTCCAAGCCCCTCCGTTCCACTTCTTCGGTGCACCTGCAACGGAGAGAAAAATCTTCACTAATTTGTCATTCGAAAAATGATTCAGGATCGTCGACAGAAGACTAAATATGCATATATAAAATTTATGATAAATCTAACATTATCTATAACAGAAGGAAAGAAGGGAAACCTATTGAAACATTTATGCTAAATTGAAATAACATGTTGATGTTACTATTTTGCTTATGTATCTGAAATAGAAATTTACCTTCAATATATTACGCCACATTTTGTTTTAACGAGATAAAAAAAATTATTTGATATATCTGTTTGCTAAGATAGGATCTTTTGAGAGCGAAATAGTATAAATAATACCAACATTAGCATAGCTAACTCAAAACAATCATTACATATTATTACAACTTATAAATAAAAAATTTCTATTCAAGGCTATCTATTAGAGTTTCCAACTTATTTTCTATTTGTACTAATAATTAATAGCGAAATATTTTTCGGATGATTGGAACACGCTAACAGGATTTTTTTGTTTTGCTTTGTTTCTTTCCACAGTTTCGAATATTTATTTTCTCACCAATATTAATGATAATTAGCTTAATTACACTTACTTTTTCTAGTTGCATTTATAAAAAGAGGCTGTTGTTTATTAGAGGCAATGTGTTTTTAACGGATGGCTTGCACAGATAAGGAATATAAAACGGAGATATAAGTTTGGGGTTTCATTACTCGTTCATACTTTTAACAATAGATCTCTGGTAAATTGTTTTAACAATGAATTGATTACTGAAGATAGGTTAGATGAGGAGGTCTTTTTCTAAGAAAAAACGTCGATATTGGCCAGTTCTGTCTGAAAATTGCTCAGAATGATAATCTGTCCATTGGTCAGATTTCTACCTTAAAATTACTTAGGTGTTCCAACATAACTTTGGTATAAAAAAAAGATGCTACATTTTTTTAACCTGAATCAATGCCTCCTGTACTTGGATAAATATATTAGATCAATGGAAATTTGAACCAATACCAGAAGTAACGAATAATACCTAGTTGGTACAGTGACTGGTATAATTTACTGTAAATGATTACGTGTGAATGGACGAAGAATAATCGCAAAGTGATCTTCCTTTTAAAGTAAAATGTGTGGTCTATCAAGTCTCTTTCTGAGAATTCTCTCCCGTCTCTCTATTTGTGAACTAGAATTATAAAGAAGGTTAAAGTATTGACTCTTGAATCTTGTTCTAGATAAGGATCAATTGAACTAACTGGATACGTAAAATGACTTGAAGATCTAAGGCGCATGAGAGATTGTGAGGCACTCAAACCTAATAAGGATGGGATTCTGGGGGTCGGAATTGAAATTTCTTTGATAAAACATTACGATATGATGATGTTCAGAGATGGATTTAATTTCCGCACTAAAGCTTCTCTATATCAAAGTCAAGTCACTGTAATTGCACATACAGTATTCCTTGTGCACGCCATAATTAATTATATACCTTCTCAAGAATAAAGTGAGATAGATAATAAATTATTGAGAAACCTCTTTCTCAGCAAGATTTGTGAATGAAACCTATTTATCTCTTTTAAATAAATACTTAAATACTTTCCATATAACTTTATTTAAATAACTGACCATTACGAAATAAGTACAACAATACACTTTTTCTCTTCGAACGTTTATTTAAATTTTCAGCGAGCTGTTCTTGCCAAGCTTCTTGTAAGCCATGTTTCTAAGTAGGATTTATATCCACTTACTTTAAAGAAAGTTTTAGAATGTTGGACTTGAGGCTCTGAAATGAATTTACCTTTTGACTATTAAGGGTACCCCGTATCCTGAGTCCTCTCGTACGAGCACTCTCTCGAGGTCCACCCCGAAGAGTGCCCCCTCCGATGCCGCGGGCATTCTCTGAAAGGTCTGCGTGGGGTTCTTGAATCGCAGCTTCAGGTACAGGGTACCGCGGGGCTCCAGCTTCAGTGCTAGGCTGTGCACAGGGGACTCGCGGAGCAGAGCGGACAGGTGCAGGGTGCCCTTGTAGCACAACTTGTGCCGAAACCTAAAGCACACAAAATAATGTGTTAGCACTAAAATATTTTTAAATACAGCAAAAAGCATCAAAGTATCATAACTGAATTAAATCAACGAATGTATAGTCATATCACCTTCAGAATCAATCAATCATCCAAAGGTAATAATTTTTCTGGTTATTTACTATTACTTTCTGGATAATTTTGATAACACCGACTGATTAAGTTATAAACAGTATGATAAGATTTAAAAGAAATTTTTGAACTCAGAGCTTCTTCACTCTATCATTATTAAAGTGCCCGAAAAGTTCGTTCTAACAGAGTACGGAAGAACAGCTGAAGCACTCCCTATCTCAGCGAAAGTTCTTAATCTTTTTAATTAGTGTGATCGAATCACTTTCAATAAAGATAGAGACATAAACATTTTATAATATAACTATCTATCTAATAGCCATCGACTGCGAGAGCTCATCTTTTGTACGTTATCCCTAAGAATGAAATTGCAGTTTTTGAAGGGGGAAGCAAAAGAGAAAAGAAGTGTTAAGAAAATCTTCTTATCTTTAAAAGAGGAATCCAGGGGTTTCAGTTTTCTAAATTTCCAAGATACATAAACTTGTGGGTTAGAATCAGTGGTTTAAACTTTAGATATTGCTATAGTTTCATTATGATCGGCACCAGAATTCAAACATTTAATAAATTTATACAAATCAGGTTTATTTCTAATATTGAGAATAATGGTTTGCAAGAACGGTTTTAGGAAACAAAACATTCTTAAGACACAAAGGAAGGACTCAAAGTTATAAGAAAGAATTAATTTTCCAAGATCTTTTTTTCAGCAGCGGTTTCTATGCCTTTACTACGGAGATAGTTTAGTGCAGGGATGAGCAAACTACGGCCCGCGGGCCAGCTACGGCCCGCCGGAAGGTTCTATCCGGCCCGCGGATAGAATTTTAATTTGTCGGTCACAGGCAAATTAAAAGAAATATTCATATATTATATATCCATCTCCTTTTCTACTTTGTTTAAATATTATCTTCCTTTTTTTCAAAGAGCTGGTAATCTGTTTACATTCTCTATTTTTGTTCTGCAAAACATAAATCGAAGGAAATAGTAAACACAGGCAGTTTTCAATCGGTAAAGTGTTAAAAGCGGAGGTTATTTGTTAGTTATAGCTGTAGATTGGCGCCAACAAGTGTTATCTTTTTCTTGTGGAGCAGACATATGGGAATTCAATATAGGTGAACTAGACTTCACATGTGGCAGACTGTGCATTTTAAGCTCCATCTCAGTAAATGAAGAGAACCTTAAGAATTATGAAGATAGATTGAAAAAACTGCATTTTGAGTTCGAACGCAGATTTCAAGATTTGTGCCATTCAAGCAGAATTGGATATTTTTACCATGCCATTCAACGTAAATTGTGAAGCAGTGAGGTCAGATTTGCAGCTTGAATTAATTGCGTTGCAATCAAACAATAATCTCAAGCAATTGCTTCTAAATATGCCAAAGTTAGAGTTTTACAAATCATTATCGAAAGTAAGTTTCCCAAATTCAATATCTCATGCCCAGAAAATCAGTGCTATGTTGGCTTCATATATATGTGAACAAGTGTTTTCCACTATGAACCTTCGAAAGAATTATTTCAGAAGTAGACTGACAGATGAGCATTTAGCCTCATTCCTTAGAATCAGTACATCTCACTTCGAGCCTCAATATAAGGAACTTTTAAAAATGAAATCGTAATTTCATTCATCTCATTAATATGTTAAATTGTAATACTTGTATATTATTTTTAAAATTTTAGAAAAATTCATCCAGCCAAACTTTATTTTTTCGATTTTTGGCCCGCGATCGAAAAAGTTTGCCCATCCCTGATTTAGAGGGAGAGAGAAAGCAAGCAATATGTGGCATGAACTACTCTGTTCCTCCATCAATGGTTTCCTTATATTCTTTAAATCATCGGAATCACAAGACTGGACCTCTTAGTTACGAAAAAAAAAGTAAAAGAAGTGATACGTAAAAATTACCTTTTAATTAGCTGAAATAGATGAATAAGAATTACCTGGGGTCCCAAGTGTAAAGTAGAAAGGCAACTTCTCTGTTCTCCACTAAATCAATCTCAAAAATTTCGTCCCAGTCAAAACTGTGTTCTCCTGTCCGTATGACCGTTCTAGCTTTGTGGACTCTGTCGCACTCGATGACGCAATACAGGTCACGGAAGTGGTCGCTATGACCGGTGGGCTTGAGGCCGCGACCGGAGAGTAAGTGAATCCACAGCAGGCCGCTGTAGCCCCGAGGGGCCTGTGTAGGTTCACGGGGCCCCACGCTTACAGGAGTGATGGTTGCGCGAGGCCGATATTTGCTGCAAAAGAGGAAACACCATTTACTGATGCACATTATTATTTAGAGCGGAAAATGTAACGCACAATAACGACATATTGCATGGGAACTCACAAACAATACCTTAATAACAAGTAAAAAATTGCTTTTCCAAAACTACGTTTTTGCGTGTTAATAGCTATGGTATTGCTATTCCTTTTTTTAAGCGCCACTAAGAGACAATTCATCGGCTTCATAATAAGCAGTAAAGGAAGCCCACTGAGCACAAAAAAACCCTAGATAGCTTTATGTTTATGACCTATTTAGATATTTTTATTAATAGCTTATCGCCATTTGCTGAATTATTTGAAGACGAAACTCAAATTTCATTTATACAGCCTTTAGAATTGATCCTCCATTTTATCAGACAGTATATTATTCATTATTATCTGCAAACATTATTTTTCCTGTTTTTAAATTATTCACGTTTCTTTAATATATATATATATATCACTCATTAAACTACAGTTTGTGGCATAAAAAATTTCATGCTATATTATTTTCCTTGTTACTGTGTTCCGAATAAACAAGAACAGACCTGTTTGAAAAATGCATACTTTATCGCCTTTAATAAATTGCTTTAATCTAGAACCAGCATGAGACATATTTCATTTGTGTTTAAAAATATTTTTGTTTGTCTTACCCAAAGTAATTTTGTCAATAATTATAATGTCTTTCCCCAGTTTGGCCGATAATTATAATTTCTTTTACAGTAAAAATGTAAAAATGTAAATTATATTTCTTTTACAGTTTAAATATACAGTAAGTAATCTGTTTACGTTTCTCCGCTAATTCTAAACTTTGTGTGTGTGTTTCGGCAGTTAACTTGTTTAGAATGAAATTAACAGTTGCCTTTGGAGACTATTTGTATTCCAGATACTGTCAGTTTAGGGTCCTCAATTATAACTCCTGATACATGAGGACTCAATATATGTTTGATGATTACAAACGAGATCATTCTCTATTTGTAGTTACATTCAGACTAGCGAATATTTTTTTACAAAATGTATGAAGTTTCAAATAGATTAAGTATGATTATTAGAAATTATACAAACTATATAAAGAATAGTTTGCCTTATTCCCTTTAGCTTCAAATAATGGTTAAAATTATATCTTTTTTTCAGAATTAGTACTTTTACAACGATGTTCACTTAGTTCTGGCTGGCATCATAAATGCTCGATTATTAGAGTGTATTATTTTACTAGGTACGATAATTGATAGTTATAATGCACAGATGATTTAAAATGGTGCAGATTTTTCCATTATTTGTAACTGTCTGCATCTTGATGTTTTTTATCCCACACGATTCCTCAAACAATGTGTACCCGTTACTAGCACCCTCCGAATCAACAAGTCCTCTAGAATGTTTGATTATTGAACGTATTATTCCTCGTGAGATTTAATTTACAGCTGTAATAGGCTGCTTACAGGAGCAAAATAATTATTTTTAAAAAGTGCAGTGGTTTTTCATTATTTGTTATTTTCGCCATAGTGACATTTTTGCATCCTATATAATTCCCTAAACAAAAGTTATCAATTGCCGCCACCCTAGCCCATTAACAAGTTCTTGAAGATATTCACTTATTACTTGCTGAACTCGTACATGTTCGTTTATTAAACTTACTATTTTGAGAAAGACAATAACTGACAGATAATTTAAAATTATGCAGATGTTTTGTTTTTATTATTTGTAACTGCCGCTTATTAATACTTTTACATCCCATATGCTTTTTGAAACAATGGCTATCAATTACTGGTACTCTCGGTATTAAAGTATCCAACTACATTCGAATAACATTTTTTGAAAAATTGGATATTTAAAAAACTATTTTTGGTTTTTAGATGTATTTTCAATTATGAACACAATAAAGGTGAAAAAATTATTTGGAAACATAAAATACTTAGAAAAATAGGAAAATTTATAATAAATTTTTATGAATTTTAACCAAAACGGTTAACAAACGACACAAAATGGTAATGCAGCAATCCTATTTTTCTTTGTACACAAGTTATAGAATATGATGACGAATGAAATGAACCAAAATCTAAGAAACATTTCGAGATGCGAAGAAGTTATGGGTAAAAATATACATATATATATGTATTTTTTCCATAAATTCACAACTTAATTTTTCTAAAAACACCTATGAATGAAAAAGCATTCCATCGACAACAAAACTTTTGGTTCATTTCGTTGCCCACATTATTTAAAACACACGCTGAAATTTTTACGTAAATACCTCTATTAGTTTTGGGGATATCATGATAACGGTGGAGAATTTTTATGAAAATTAAACTTTTGAGAAAATTGATGGCAAATTTTAGATGGAAAAATATGATTTGTTTGAAATTCCCTTGGATGCGAGGTCAGTCTTTCCTTTTCCTAGAAAAGATAAACTGTTTTGATAAAATGAAAGTCTGAACTACAACAAATAATAAAATTTCGCCAATGTGGTATGGACAGTGTTTTTAACGCAGTTGGATACCTTAAGGATTTCGAGGGGATATTTCCTTATCATCAGTTGCTTTATTTATAGAGCGTACCATTCCGCCGGATAATTGATGTCCACTTACGGAAGCACATCAATTAAATGACAACAATATTTTTCATTATTTTTAAACATTGAATATTTGAAATATATCAACACTTGTCAATGTTAAAGCACGTTATTAATTCACTAAATTCCCATTTTTGCAAGCTAACAAGCGTTTCAGTGGCATAAATGATTATGGATATGGACTTTTTATCGAACGATGATTAGTACAAGAGCACTCCGTGTGCGATCACGCCGTGGATTAAGGGCGTTGCAAAACAAGGGAGGATGATCTCACTTGAAATCCCTGGGGTCTAGGCTGACGAGATGCAGGCGCTCCTCCGAGGATTTGATGGGCGTGGGGTGGGGTACGGTCATTCTGGGTGCGTACGCCCCTCCCGCTGGCAGTGAGTCTTCGCTCGGAGTGTGGAGACGCCGGGGGAATGTATAAATGCCACGGTGTTCCTCCTGTAAAAAAAAAAGGCATTTTATTGGCAAAGAAACCAACATAGACACCTGTTGCTCGTTGCGATATTTTAATATACATATATTTCCATAGTTTTGTGGATAAATATACCGGGTGATTCATAATGAATGGGCCAAAAAGAATAGCGCAGTGTGACTGCCGAAATAGATTTATTCAGCCGAAACAAATTTATTCTACAACCACAATTATACAAGTTTTATTTGGCAACAGAGAAAAATCATCGAATTACGAACTCGACTCTAGAGGCACTATTAAACAAAATGTCGTCCATGCAGAAGAAAGCGTACTGCGTTTTCGAATATGCCAAAACCTCCTCGGTAATTGTGCTAAGACATTTTCGCACGAAATTTCGTAAAGAAAAACCACATTGGCATAACATAGGAGGTGGGTGAAGCAGTTCTAGGATGCTGGCTGCTTATGCAAGAAGCAGTGGATAACTGTAGTGTTGAACTCCATCACAGGGGATATGCTATCGTGAGTGTGGCAGGAGCTTGATTACCGTGTAGATATTTGTCTTGTCACCGGAGGGGCACATATTGAACACCTGTAGAAACTTGAATAAATGTAGTTTTGAGGTAAATTTGAATTTTCTAAATATATTAATTACAACGTTCACAATCATTTTTCTTTTTTTCCCCTTCATTATGAATCACCCTGTATACATTAAATATTTGAAATGTGAAAAGAATACCACACTTTCTAGACTATTTACATAATATAGTATACGGTTTACTAATCGCAATGTGATCTGCATTGCTGCTCGAAATTCTAAACGTCGCTCAATTTCGTTTAAATATTGTAACAAAAGGGGTGGGAATTTCCTAATTTGGAATAACCTATGCTTGATTATTATGTAGTAAATATTGATTTGATTAAAAATTCTTTAAAGCAGTGAGATGCACGAAATCGGTTATATATTTTGTAACATATTACCATATACACTGTCCAGTGTTATCGCATAAATTCATTCTAGCTCAATTTTTCACTCTCAGATGGATATAAAAAACCTTGCTTCTATAACCTCAAACATTCGAGAAAACTATTCTCAAAAAATGATGATGATCACAAACAAATAACTAATAAAATAAAAATATATAAACCACGATACATGTATGTTGCATAATGTTTACAGGAGTTACAATTAAAATTAAACAGCTTGTATTGCGCCGAGTGTAACGGAAGTCTGAATTGAAGTTTTAACAAATATGCCAACAGCACCAAGGCAAGCAATCAGTTTCTGTTGTAATTGGAATTCGATTCTTATTTTTTTTCAAATGATCCATAGGAAATTCACCTTATATTTTATTAGGATTTTAGTTATCAAGTTATGAGGATTCTCATGCTTTAAATAGTTATTTTTAAGTGAATTGGTTTTAGAATCTCAGTTTAGAGAGTGCGATTTTTTAAAAGAAAATTTGAGGTCATATTCAGACACTTTTTTAGACTGAATCCTTGTAGAGAAAGGGAGAACATTGCACGGAAGTTTATCCGGCAGTTATGGGGATAAGGTATCAATTCTAGTTCTAATCTAATGCTAATTTCTAAACAGTTTAGAAATCAATATGCAAAATCATTTGGGTAGGAATCATTTAAAGGGCGTAATGATAACTTTTTATTTATTTATGCTTGAATCATTAGATATAATATTGAAAAATTTGCAAATGTTTAGTCAAATGTTTCCGTTGTGCTAGCATTTTAAACAAAAAGTTGTTCGAATTCTGAAACTTTAAATATGACAATTGTAGAATATTTCATCGGCTGCTTCAAGGACGATCTTACGATCAGCGGACTTCTGAAGTAATCATTGATTGATCTAATATATTAAAATTCAACCCGTTGCCATTCAGCCAGTTTAAATCATAGAAAAATTGAACTTTTTAAAAATTTAAACTAACAATACATTAAGAGTATTTTATTAAATATGACTAATTTGACAATGTACTAAACAATTATTTAGATTCCGTAATTTTTTTAATCGGATTTAATAGTTTAAATTAAACAAATAAAATATAATTTACTAGGTCATTTAAAACATTTTCTATCTGGCACTATATGTCTTTCTCTAAATGTTTTAGTAATTAGCTATTGAATCACGATTACAGCTAGAGTTGCTCATCGGATATAAATTATGAATATGAAGAAGTTATTTAAAGTGTGAAAAAGCGATGCACAGCGAGATAGGTAGTAAATGAGTTAGTAATTAGAAGAATATTATACAAAACAAATACTTTTCATTTAAAGTTTAAAAAAACAATGTTCAATCAAACAAATATAAATGAATAAACGGTACAATACATGGTTCTAATATTTGCTATTTAACTTTAAAAAGTGACGTTTTTAAACAAGTTATGAGTAAAACATTCGCCAAATATAAATAAAATCTTACTAATAATGCTTAGAGAATATTTTATAAATAAAAATGGGTGATTTTAAAAGATTTTATTAACTTTCTGATATGCACAATTTGTATCATTATAACTTTTAACTAAACACAAGAAAGATTTTGGCAAAAATTTTAATTAACAGGGCAAGTAGATGAGAATTGGCAACAAATTTAAAAAATTTGTTTGGTAATATAGATTGTACTAGAGGTCGACCAGTCATTTTAACAGGCCAAGTAAAACCGACCTGTCTCATGGTGTCCAGCAGGGACTCCGCGCTGTATGCTATCCTTCCCAGGTTGGTGGCGTGGTGGCCTCTCCGAAGCCTCTCGTAGATTGCAGAGGTGGATGGGGCTCGGCTCATCCACGCCTTGTATTCGTTCGATGTGAACACACTCGGTGATCGGCGACTACCCTGAGGATGGGCTGGAACGAAATAACCCAGTCTGTTAAGCTATGCACAAATGCCCTCCATTCTATTTATGAGTTATTCCAAATTCTTATTGAACGAGGAGACATAATATATTACATTGATTTTCTTTTACGAATTATTCGACATTCATGCTGATTTACTCTTTGCACTCACTACAGAATGTGTTTTCAATTTATGTAATAAATTATTCTTTCTTAAAAGTGAGTTGGGTCTTTAATAGGCTTACTTCAAGCTTAATTTGATGAATCTTTAAGAAAATCACTTTTATGTTCAGGAACTTTATTACTTCATGGTGCTATTTATTATCTGACCGGGTACAAAATGTCCTGATTCAGGTTAACTATGACATATCCAGGGAGTTGATATTGCATGTAAAAAATGATCTAAAGTGCTTCTTGATGTTTCTAATTACCTTTAATATGTAAAAAACATGAAAAATATAAAGTGGGATCTGACTTAAAAGAAAGTGGATGTAGCTAAAACTTTTTGTCGTTGAATATGTTCCTGAGTTACATTACAGATTTACACATCTAAGGAAATGGAATAAACGCACCAGACTCTCTGTTTGGTATCTGCATCCAATAGAGCCGCGATGGCCTGGTGGTAAAGTCTCGGCTTCGGAACCGGAGGGTTTTAGGCTCATGACCCGATTCTACCGAAGAACTGTCGTATAAGAGGACACGCTAAATCTGTCAGGCCAGACGTCCACCCGCTGGTGTGGTACAAAGAGAGGGTACCAACTCAGGTGTCATCCTCATCATCTGACCAGGCTTCAAAATTACGAGTTCCGTCCCAAAATAGCCCTAGTGTTGCTTTAAAACGGGAAGTTAATCTAACTAAACTAAACTCCAACAGATTTTAATCTTGTGAAATTCTTCCTTTAGGGATATTTACGACATGCTTTGAAGCGCATCCCTGTTATATAAGATATCGTGTAATAGGACTACAATGTTGACCGATTTTCTAATTGTCGGACAGTATAGTAAAAATATTATAATGATATTATTGCGCAACTATCTTGCTCTAATTGAGACTGAAAGATTTGATTATATAGATAGACGACATTCTATCAAATTTGTTTGCGAACACTTTTTCCGTCATTGTAAATTGTGTGGTGATGTTCAGAATGCCGATTATAACAATATCTACCATAACTTCTTTACCAATTATTTTCATAATTCCATTTCTAGTATTCTGATCTATTTTGTTGTAAACACTCTTCCAAATGTATTTTTAATTATTCATGCACTTTATCATTTTTGATGTCAGATATGTATTGTTATTGATTATTTTTACAGATTAAACGAAATTTATTGCATTATTTTCCGTTTCCATATTTGTTTCTTTTGAAGATTTCAGCAATTCTATATTCTTAAGTCATTAAATCCTTGTGTAAAATTTAAAAAGAAACATCTAATAAAGGGAATACTAAGTTGTTGATGAGTTTACTTTTTTTTTAAGGAAAGCAAGGTTCATCACAAAATCGGGTAAAGAATTTAAGCAAAACGGATATTTAAATATATTGGGATTTGCATTTTTAACATTGAGTCAAAATCAGGTCAAATACTGTAATGTATACACTTTGTACTTTTTTAGGTAAAAATTAATAAAAACTACAGAGAAATTTCGATTTTATCTTTACAATAAATTATATTTCAGAAAGACAATATTTAGAAAGGTTCTAGTTATAGTAGATTGAAAGGTATTTGGAACTGAAGAAGAATTTATCCTGTAAGTCTCCAAGAAATTAAACAACTTCTTTAAAAAATGGCCTTTTGTTTACTTAGTATATTTATTTTAAAGGGTTATATAAACCACATAAATTTTTTATATAAACCAATATTTTATATAAAAAGCACTTTATTTCATCATAACAAAACGTCAACCGTTTTCAGTATTGCTAACTTTCAATCCATTGTAATTTACTTTTTCATTTGCGTTGGAGATCTCCTTTTCCATTGTAAAAATGATTTGTTTCTTTATGTCTGATATAACTTTAAGATATATAAATGATATTCATAAGAAGTCTCATTGCAAATTTTCAACTAGGCTGACTAGTTAATGGCCTAACCGCTAGGCTGAAAGGGAGCTGCAGGACGACTGAATTTTCATGCTTTTTCTCGTTGCCAAATATATGTTTGAAAAGTTGTAAATTGTATGTGGCATATAATATAAGAACAATGTTGACAGCCTATAGGATATAATTGATTATGATCAATATGTTTCATTCTTTATAAATATTAAAATACGCATAAACGTAAATCTTCTGCAATACTATTGTATACAAACATGAGTTCCGAGCAACCTAAGGTCATATAGTGGAAGCATTGAAATAAGTACTTATTCACAAAATAAAAAAATTACCTTAAATAAATCATTAATGCCAAAAATGTGTTGAAATATGCAACTATACAGTTCAGACATTAAAAAAGAGATTTCCTTAAGAAAACTGTCAATAATTCCAAAATACCTACATCAACCACTAAATATTCTGTATTTTCAAACACTTGTAAAGTAAAAGATTTATTTCTAAGTATTTCTAATAGAAAACTTTGAAAAGCTGGAGTAAGAAAGCTTCTTTCCTCAGCATTTTCAAAATGCAAAATTAAATGAGTATCTGTAGCAGGTTTGCAGTATCATGCAGTATGATTTATGGATTACCAATTTTATTATAAACCGCTTGTGGTGGGAAGAAATTCACAGGCGAAAAGTGCCGAAACAGTTCACAGTAGCTCGCAGCTAGGCTATATCAAGTATCTGATATCTTATGGAAATCGGAAAAGACTTATACCTTCTAAATGTTAATTTTCGATCTAAGACTGTGCTTCTGTAAATTGTGTACCGGCAAATAATCTCAGTCCTTGGGTAGCAAACTTCAATTTTATTTTCTGACAATTGTTTGGTGACGTGTGTAGTACAGCATATCGTTGGCGATTTTGTGACAAGAATCTCTTGAATGTGAGTGGCGTCTCTTTTAGCCACATAATATGGTTAATCTCAAATTTGAATCAGAGTTAGTAATATTAAAATTTAATTTATAATTCGCCTAGTTACAAATATTTTTGGTCGATGTCAAGTGACAAAATTTGACATGGTGTGTGTAGCAAGCACATCGTTGGCGATTCTGTGGTAAAAGCATTTCGTCATGTGTTTCAATCGCAAGTGGTTTTATCTCAAATTCAAATCTGAGATTAATTAGTTTGCATGATTAAAAATATGTTTGGTAAATAATAGGTAACAGAATTGACTCTCGAATGTTTTCATTTTGAAGCTGGAATTGCAATTAAAAAATCTAGTTTTAAAATTTTAGTGGAAGAATCTACAAATTTAGCGGCACTGCAGGAAGACTTTAATTTTAGACTATTGACCTAAGGAGGCTTTAGGCAGAGTTCTTGGATCAAGCTATTCAGTGTACAGCTAACTATAAATAAAAAGCGTTTAAAAATTTAAAAAAAAAATTTTAAATGTCACGACTCGAGTTTTCCTTAACTGTCTGATGATTCTTTCTTAAGTTTTCATATTTTGATTCTTTATAAATTTAATGATTCCACATTCGTAGATATCTATCAAATTAAAAAAAAAATCCATCAACAGTTTTGATCAGGAAAGAAATCTATTAAAAGTTTTGCACTTTTACGGCTTAGCTCTGTAATAATGGGGTGACTGGTTTTTATTTATAAAAATAGTTTTGATTTTTATTCTTCGTTATCTTTATTTCCTTTCGCTTACGTGAAGTATATAAGTATATATAAGTAGAAAATATTCTTATTTGTCAAAAAAATTCAAACTGAACATTCTTACAAACTTAACATGTTTCATAGATGAGAAAATTACGATTTCTACAGATGGAATGTAAATTTAGAGTTAGGGCTATGCTTAAGATTTTCAAGAGGGGCTTAAATTGGATAAGATCATGCTCATTGATCTGCTCCCACCCAATGTGCTTAGTGGACCAGTTTTGACCCTTAGACCAATTTAGTCTATCAGAACAATGTATATTTTGTACTCGATGCTTCCGAAATTATTTCATAGCACGAAGCGTAATAACATAGTAGTAAAGCTTCAATTTTGCGGCTGAAGGATTCTAGTTTCGAAACCACAAAAAATCCGTTCAACATGTTGGACTGATAGGAATACGTGGAATCTGCCCCTCTAAACTTTGCGTAACTCCTCCTTTGGTAAGGGGAGAAAAGTTAAAGAGAATATATTAGTTCAAATGTCTTTTCTATGTAACAAAGACTCAAAGTTTAGAACTGTGACATCTAATCGCACCATGTTGGCGTCTTGCGAAAAACTATCAAGAAAATGTCGATGCACTACATTGCTGCCAGACGAATTTTTATTTGTTTTATGGAATTATTTTATTTTATTTTAATTATTTACTATTCATTTTTATATATATTATGAAAATTATTATTTATTTATTTTTTAAAAATAAAAAGGATTATCTCCGAAAAATTCCAAAAATCGTCAGCGACAGACGTCTTACCGGCTCCAAACAAAGGAATTTCACTTAAACATGCTGACTGCATAATGTTAAGAAGTCATTTTTAAAGTAGCTCTAATGTTGTCTCCAAATAGAATATAATTAAACTAAGCCAATCGAGAATAGCAGAGAGCCAAATGGCGACAATTTAGATTCGCTTAAATTAACTCGCCTATTATACAATATGACTTGAAATCAGTTTGGATAGCATGACTATGACGGCGGCATCAGGGAATATTTGCCTAACGTTTTATGGCGAGAAAAACAGTGACATTGCTGACGAATGTGCGAATGCGTGTTCAACTTTATCCATTTCAATGGACGAGGCAATAAGAGGCAAACAACTAAGTAAAATAAATGCTGAGAATTAAAACAGCGGCAGCATATCTAATTATGGATTTATATGTCTATTCAAAACTGTATCAAGGAGTTTAAAATAATCTTCCTGTATAGGACTTATAAAAACTTTTACAAATATTCTGCGCTGGAACAGAAAATACTGTAATTGTAAAAGAATTCGAAGAGCGAGATTTTGATGAATCTTCTAGTTTTGAACTATGCTTGCAATCTTAGCTCAAAAGTGGAAAAAGCGAACTAAAAGAAATTTGTTTTTATTAGTAAAGTTGAAGATATGTAATTAAATTTGGCTATCTGCTAATCTGTCTATTCGTGTTTATGTAAAAGCGAATGCCAATGTTAAATGGATAGATTTTGATTACGATTATTTTAAACCAAAATTAGAGAGTTGTGTCTGATTTTGGAATTAAAAATTTGGGCGTGTTAATATAAAATCATAATAAGCAAGATTGAATTTTTGTACTATTTACTTGACGCTTGTATATCTATGTACAGAAAATTTTGAGTCCAGATAGTTTCAAAGCAGAAATCCGAAACGGTAATTCGATTCATATCATTATGCTAAGCAAGCTGCATTTTTACTTTCTCATGTAGAATGCTATGCCTCTCAAAAAAATTCGAGTTTGATATTTTAACTAACCTATACGTATCAACCTCCTTGGGCTGGAAAAACTAAGTTTGGAAATTCTGTCTGTAAATACAATACCACAAAATTCTTAAAGTCAGATGTCTAAAGTTTTGTATTTGTAACTATGACCAAAATAAATATCAATTAGATATCCAAAAAATTGAGCGAAATTCAGTCATAAGAAATTTGTTCGCTTGTCTCTTCGTGTACAAGTGAACTCAATGACTTCAAAATGCTAAGAGCTAGTTAAATAAAAATAATTTTAATAATTTTAACCTCTAAAATAAAACATTTAATTTTGAATCAAATCTGTCAAACGGGTAACAATCGATTGGTCTATACTTTCATATGCATGCAAACACAATAGTAAATAAATGTAATAACTTAAAACGATGAAATTCTTTACATTATTTTTTGACAACAGTTTTAAATTTGTGTCAAATTTTGGTATCAGTCAGCAGGCTAAAATGTGGAGGAAGAGGGCCAGTCATTTTTATGCGGAGGAAAAAGAATTAAAATTTCAGTACAAATCTATAAATTGGGTTAAAGAAAATAGACCAAATTTCCTTAATTTAGCTCAAAGACTTTGAGTTATTATATTCCCAGACAGATTGACGTAATTCTAAAAATATGTCTTTCCAACTCCGAGAAATCTAAAACATGGGAATCCACCGTGATATCAAAATCGGGCATTTCACCGAATTGCAATATTTTCTGCTTACTTTGGATACAAGTCAGCAAAACTATAGTATAAACTTTGAGTTATCAGATTTATGAATACCAGCGGGTGACCGAGCTCCGCTCGGAGAAAACAGGTATCGAAGCTAACTCGAAGATTTAAATTTTCAATTGTGATTTATCAAAACAATACATGCCATAAGAAAATTTGTGAAACCATTGGTGAAAAGATAACCGGTTAAACCTCGGCTTTTTATAGTCCACCAGCGATGTCATGTCTTGATGTTCCATTGGAAATCCCCATCTGCACTGGTCTCTTCCATGTTTGCTGACCATTCACGGAGCGCTTGGGTTCAAGTCATCACACGGGTTATGGATCATCCATTTCGAGATCAGTTCCTTGAGTTCCGGATCATCTTCTGGAAACTTAATTAGTTCGCCATATTGGCTATAGATAGCAGCACGTTACCGCTTGAAACCTATTAGCCATTATGGCGAACTAATAAAGTTTGAAAATATCTTATCTGTAACTCCGAACTGCTCGACCGTAGCGCTTCAAAACCGGTGCCAATCGAGTCCTCGTGACCAAAAACCCCAGACCTCCCAATTTTACCGGAGTTTATTAATTCTGGGGCGATTTTCGACTTGGCAACCATTCCTCGTATTATAGTATAAGATAATTTCTTACAACGATAACAAATTATGTTTTTTGAAAGTAAAACAAAAAACATGTAATATAAAAAAATTTAATTGAATTCCTAATTAGGTAAACAAATAAAAATTTTATTTTAGTTACTTTTTATGAAATAATTATCAAAAAAAAATTGTTAAATACAAAAAAAAAAAATGATTGATTTTTCGTAAGAACTAAACTCTCATGCTCCACCTTCAAGTGAAAAATACCGAAATCCTTGCATTTTACCAATGGAGCTTCTGCGTGTCAATTTCAACTTTCATCACAAATTGCCAAAACTCTATTTAAAGTATTAAAAATTAATTAAATGTAATGAATGAATTAATATCTGGAAGAAACTATCTTAACATTAAGTGTCATCCACTACAAGTCTCAAAAAAGTATTTGAACTGGAGTGGATGAATAAAAAATATTTTATCAGCTATCGAAAATTTGAACAAGATATATAAATAAATAGATATGGGGAGAGTATGAACTAATAGTAGGAATTGAATAAAAATTAAGCTGTTTAACGTGATACAACTACACTATAAGACAAATAAATTCTTATCTCCATGATTTAGTGAAAAGAAACAGTTTAAAAGCTTTTTATTTTTTACAGGTATCCTTTTAAACTTATCTCGCAGATTCTTTCTGGTAAGAAACAAGCCATTTTCTACTTTCATCATAAAAGGGAGGTAAAGATGATCTTTAGTAAACTGCTTTTCGATATTTTTTTTCCCCTCCGAGTCTATTCATGGATCTTTTTAAGAAATATCGATTTTGCGAATAAAAATAATATCCTTTTAAATCTAAATTGACGTAAGCTGATACGTACTTTAAATCTATTTATGGAAAGTAGTGGTTTTCCTGAGAGATAAAAACTCTTTGAATTTAGAATCATTATACGGTCGTATCTGGTTTCTAAGCTGAATAATCTTCTCATAATCTCCATTGAGTAACATTGTATTTAGTTATTTTTCCGTGGTTATGTGTCATAAGAATTCGGTGTTAAGGCAGCGGAAGTGGTCTCCTCAAAATTTGCTTTCATATTCTCTTATAAAAGCGTCATTCCCTTCCACCAGCATGGATTTGAAGAACTTGTGTTTCAAAACTTTTATTGTTATGTATGAGATTTTTGTTTTTTGTAAAAAATAAAGAAAAGAAGTATGAGTGTTTAAACTGTATGAGATCGGCTTAAAATAGTTATGGAAGTTTGAGATTCTATGAGAATCTAGCTTTCTTTGCGATCTTTCACTAATTTTTCAGAGATTTATTGGTGATATGTACAAGACCTCATGTACCAAATATGAAAATCGAATATATATATTTTAGACACATTTTCTCTGACAGATCGAAACAAAAATTTAAGTTACAAGTTTATATTTCAAATTTCATTTATTTAGAGAATTAAATCTTTGAATTATCATGTTTGCATGCATGAGAAAATATAGTCTGTGAACCTTTTGACACATTTGAATATGGATCTTCACTTTAGATGATAAAACTGGAATCGAATTTTTTAAAATTAAGTTTTTAAGTAATTGAAAAATATACAGACTGATCTATAAATAAATTATTTCATCTGTTTGTTTCCAAATGTGATACATATTATGGAGGAGGATTATGTACCAAATTATTTGTATACAACACTTCACGTTTTGAAATTATTGTGTTCATTTATATTTGGATGGCCAAACAAGAGTTCAAAATTTAACAATAATCTACAAAATTAATGTAAAGACCAAAAAACGAAATTTCGATCCCGTAGCTCAAAATGTTTTTGTTCTCCGCCAAACAGAAGGATAGACAGACATTATTCCAAATATGTGTTTTTCGGACTCGGGCATGTTTGATGAGATACATCAAAATCTACTGTTTGACTTTTTTGAAAATTACAAAAACATGTTTGTGTTCTTCGTTTACAAAAAAAATCTAATAGAGTGGACATTTATAATAATTATATTAAGCTTTCAATTTATTGCTGATTTTTTTTATTATTAGAAGACTTTCTCTATATGCACTTCATATTAGAGAAAGTAGCCGGTAACGGAGGTCTCCCGAAGCTTTTTCGCGTACAAACATGGTATCCTTCTCTTTCTCCTCATAAAATTATAAATTTTGGAGAGGCTCTGAATACCAAGAGTGCTCAGATTTTTATGTTCCTATTACCGTGTTTGTGAATTTTGAACTTCATAGTGTAATTTTTAAAAAAATGGTACTTGGATATTATTAATCGCATGTCTTGTGTGTCTATGGAATGAAATGCGCATTTAGTGTGTGATCTTATACAATTTTGAGGCGATTAACCGTTAAGATGCGATCAAACATAAGAATCTGAGAAACGAATGTATAATTTGGACGCCTTATTCCTGACTAATTGTAAACTAAAATTTCACACATATCTACAATTCATAGTCACGGGATCACATACCAAATTTCCTGTATTAAATTATTCCACTTTTGAGATATTAATTTATATACATGTAAAAATACCTTCGACTGACAGCAAGCCTCTGCGGTTCCAAATTTAAAACAGATCTGTACTTTAGATGTTAAATTTTATGCCAAATTTTATTCATCTCTTAGCATTTTTTAACTATCGACAAGTTAATATGTACTCTGAAGAATCGACAAAGAAGCCTTTTGTATGGACTTCATTCGAAATTATCTAGGAATACACGAATTCGATGTAAAAAAAACCCTACAAACCAAATTTCATTCATCTAGCTCAATTAGTTTTTGAGTTATATGCGGAGACAGACATAATTGCAAAAAGTTATTTTTCTCCACAGATTTAGTGAAAATTCTTCAAAATCGCAAGCGTAAAATTTTCCGACTATTACAATGCTGTGTCTTTCTACATTTTTATAAATTAAAATAAACAAGATCTTTGGTTGCTTTTTTCATTTGAAATGATTTTTTAAGTCAAAGGAAAAAAAATTGGAGTGCATTTTTAGAGTTAAGTTGCATGCAAAATACACCGTAAAGGCAAGTAATTTCATTAAATAAAACAACAACAAAAAATTCGTAGTATGTTTACCATTAAAGTAAGGTAATTAACTTTAAAGCAGAAAAAATTAATAAAAGTATTAAAATTCTGTTATTTATTTAAATTAGAAGAAAAAATTTCTTAAATTAAATCACAAATTTTTTAAAGGCACAATTAAAGGAAAGTTAGCTTTTTTACACTCTTTTTTCCTTATCATTTGTTTTTGTTTTTCTTTTTCAATGTCGAATTATTAAATAGGCAAAATAGATGATAGCTTTAGGGCAATGCAATTTTAGGGACCTCGAAATTTTTTGCCAATATTTCGAAAAATATGAAATTTTCTGCTTTCATGCAGCTATAAAGATCGCGCACTCGAATTTATTCAAATTAAAATAAAATATTAAATATAGGAATTTTGGAGTTTTATCCAAGTAAAAATCTTAACTTGTTCTAATAATAAAGATAAAAGTGTTTGTGTTGGCTCTCAAGGCGAATCCGTTTAACCTACCACACTTAACACAAACATATCTTAAAGATTGGAAATGTGTACCTCAAAAAGAATTTTTCAACAATTTTATTTAATTAAAAATTATTCCGGATTCTGCAGAAATTCCGGATATTTTCAGAAAAAATATTTGTAGTAGAAAAATTATTCTCACACAGTAAAACTTATCTATTTCCTCACCGTACGATGCTGATACAGCTATCTGATAATCCCTTAGGGAATTTTTAAAGGGAAGTTTGTTAGCAGCGCAAAGCTAGTTCGGCTGTAGATGGGAATTTTGTTAGAACTTTTAGTGTTCTGCGTGTTTTGTTTGTGTTACGTGTTCTATGTTTAAATATATGTTAACATTTTGTTAAATGACTGGCCATTATGATTGCATGTTAATTGTGTCAGCATGAAAAATTTACTCACCGTTTCCAAACTAATAATTCTCACCCAAACTAAATTTTAAGAATTGTCATTTTCATTATGACAGTTAACAATTTAAGAATCAAGCAAAATTTTTACACCCTTTAAAGAAATATTTTTTGGTAATTCCCAATAATTGTTACTTGGAATTCAAACTATTTTAATTATTTCTTCAAATGTATAATTACGAGATTCATTTATGAAATCTAAAGAGGAAAGACTGATTAATATTCGTGAAGTTTACAAGACGAATAAAAGGTTCATGTACACATTGAAAAGAATATGTATAAGGTAAAATTAGACGATCTTAATGTCTGACAATTCGGCGTAATCATAAACATGGAAATATATCAAAGCGATTTAACTGGAATGATAGATAACCTATACATCAGACTTACCAGCTGGAGCTAGTAAGAGCTGGTACTTTCACAAGTGTAAAAAGGTACTAGCTGGTGACGGGGTTTCATCAGATTCGCATTGACTAAGGGTCCTTAGAAAGCTGAATTCGGTCCCAATTTTCTCATAGATTGAATAAAACTGAGTATTCCTATTATTATTATTATATGAATCAGCTTAAAGTCTCTTTACAGCGATTTATTTTCTTTTTGCGTTGGATTGTTCTAATTCTAAGTTACGAAGACTGATAGTTATTTTAATTTATTTTTGAGCTGTGCTAATTGAAATAACTGTTTGTAATTCAATTCTGACAGCTTTCATAAAAAAACTTACCTAATCGTTGTTCGAAACTGCCATTAATTAATTCGTAAATAAAATTTACTTTCAGAAAGTTCTACAATCTTTAAAAAATTCGACTTCCATATTTTGATGGATAAATCTGATTAATTTCAAATTTAGAAAAAAAAATTGGGGGAATTATTTCTGTTTTGAAAACACGATAAATGTTACAATCACGATATATGGCCTAAATATCAAAATTAAAGATGGCAACAAGTTTCAGGCGAAATCTATCAAAATGCAAATCCGTCGATCAATTCATCTGTAAAAGAACCCAGCAGTTGAAAAATACAATCAGTTAGATGGATGAAACTTGGCATGTGCAATTATTGCAAGACTTGTAGATCTGCACAAATCTGCACCAATCCATCAATTAATGTTTTTATTGATCTTTCAATTTTTATGTATGCAGATGATATATTAAAACTATATGAATAAAATCTGACTTAATACTTGCATCAAAATTGTAGGTTAATATGAAATTTTGTGTTAAATTTCATTAAAAAATGTACTTTTAATTAATATGAGGTCTGTTCAACAAAGAATGATCATAACATTGAAAGATGACAAAAAAATCAATAAAATAAAATTAATATTATAAGTGAAATGAGATAATCGGAGAATCGGTATTTATTTTTCGGCAAAATCTTCATTGCTGTCACCTTGGCAAATAGTTAAGTAGTCTTTGTCTCTCCACACTGGGATATAGTATGCTTCGAATATATTGAAATTCCCGTTTACCTTAAAAAATCGACAGTTGAAGCCTATTGGATGCCATCAGAAATTTATAGGGTGTTTTTCTTTCCTTACAGTTAGTTTAGAAGAAACTTCAAGAGAGATGATGATCATATTCAAACGTAGATAGATGGACCTGACACTTCAGTGACTGCATTGTTGGAAGTAAACATCAACACTACTTCTGAGATAGTGAGGAAAAATCGTCAATATTAGAAAAAATTAACTTTACAATAGATGCAACTCAATTTTTATTACAAAAGAGTTGTATTCGATAAGTGTCAGCGATTGACGGATTCTGGAAATGCTTATTTTTATCATTCATTTATAAAATGAACGTCACATGTACTCTTCATTTTCCTTATTTCCTAGATTTAGCTACGGTCGATTTTTTTTTCTCTTTTTATGAATTTGAAGAAACACTGCCAGGGAGTTTTCTATATCTGAAGCAACAGTAAAATTTAAGGGTGTGATTTTGAATAGTCGGTAAAAAGGGAGGGGGAGGGGGGTTCTTTCAGGATGTGTTTGTAGACTGGAAAAAAGTTTAGATAAAAGGGTTCACTATAATGAGAATTATTTTGAGAAAAGCCCTCAAAATTTTAAAGTTAAGCTGACGTAATTATTCTTTATTAATTTATTATCATTCTTTCTTGAACATCTCAGCATATGCACGATATTTCCCTATGCATGTATTATAAAATCTCCTTTTATTTACATGTCGGATGAAAGAATTATACACATTTTTAGTTATTGCCTTTATTCACATGTGTGGGTCTACTTTTTTTACAGTGGTAAGAAATGAACGTGTTTATTTGTATGCAAACTATATCGCAATACAAGATTTTGTTCAACACTTTAATCAAAATGCTCGAAAGAAATGGAAGGTGTTGTAATTCCAGACATTTAAATATCCCAGCTCTGTATTTTTTTCTTGAATAAAAATTCGGTTAACTTCCAGACTAATGAAGAAATTTTTTTGAAAACATTAAGGCCTACCCCATATCACAATGTTTTTAGAAGAGAGAAATGAAATCCTGGTCAATTGATATAATAAATGATTGGATCTTCATGGTGATTATGTGAAAGAATAAATATTACTCTTGACAATAAATTCGTTTTGTTCCTTACAATTGTCTTTTTTTAAATCGCCCATCAAATCTTGGTTTACAAAATTGGCTTTCTTATTTACTAGTATTTTTTAGTTCAACCCCTACTCACTGCTTTTTATATTATATTCGTTTTATTATTGATATTTTTTAGCCCCTTTACTTAGAAATTTATAAATCGAATATCAAATTAATACTCACAAAGAATAGTATTTCAACATAAAGTATTGAATTCAACTACTGAATGAAGATACATGTTATTTAGTTATCTTAATCAATTCAATCTTGCCATAAGATCTTTAATACTATTATTAGTTTTTTATTCCTTCTTATTCATCTGGTGAATTTTAAAAACGACAAAGTGGAGTGAATTCTAGCTAGCTTTAAATTAGCAAAATTTGGCTCGGTACAAATAAAAATACCTTTAGGCTAAAGTTCACAACATCCTGGAACCTGGTAATTTACTATAGAGGATTCCTAAGCTCAACTTAGAATTTTTCAGCGTTGGTTCACATTTACAAAATCAAGAAGGGAAAAATCCATATTCATTTGAATTTCCTCTTCAATTGTCTCTAGTTGTCTAAAGCACGCACCGATTGGTATATAATTCATGGCTAGGGTTTGCAGAGAGAATAGGCTGCATACTTCGAAAGACGGCATTTATAAAGGTAATAAAAGTAAAAAGGCTTGAAGATATTTATTTCAGTCTACGCTATTTGAGAGCTCAACCACTGCCAATGCATAAATTTGATATTAGCAGAGTTGTTTCATCAAAAATTGCTCTTTTATGTACATCAAAGAGCCAGTAAAATTGAGCAGAAAAACTCTAACTACAAATTTGATGTCATTAAGATTTGTTTCAAAGAATGTGATGTTTGTAAAGAATGCGATATTTCATGCATGAAAAGAACCAGTAAGATAGATTCAGTAAAAGAAGTCAAACTACAAATTTGATGCCATTAGGGTTGTTTCAGCAAAAATTGTGACCTTACGTACATCAAAGAGCCACTAAGATTCAGCAAAAGAAGTCAAACTCACGCCTCCTCATCGACCTGGTGGCCGGAAGCTCTGGCGCGGATACGGCCCCGTCGCTTTCCTCCTGGGAATCGTAAGGCAGGGAAGTGGTGAAGCGGACCGCCTGGTGGCGACCATACCCGCTTCTTAGTGATCTTGGCAGTGAATTGCTTCGTCCGGCCCCGCTGTAGTAGCTGCGCCGGGAACTACCCATCGTCCAGAAGTCCTGTACCTCTGTGTCAGATGCACTTTCCTCCCCTCCCCGTCGTCTCAAAATGCCGCCCCTGCCACCTCGCTGCTGGTAACCCCTGCGGTGATGGTAATCACTCAACATGCCTGTAGACCGACGCAGGGGTGCTGCGGCAACTTCTATATCGTAACCACCTCGCGTGGGAGGCACCATGCTGCGAGTCCTACGGTGGTGGGGAGGATAAAACCTCTCCGGCTGAGTTGGCTCATAGGTCTCCACCACCTTGGTGGCACGCTCATCTGGGTAGTAGCTGCTATCAGGCGGCAGCGGTGTCGTCTTATAGTGTGGAGCCGCCTTGGTGGGCTGATCAGTGACTGGGGGCGGAACCACCCACCTGGGTTGGGATGGAGGGGGCTCCTTCCTCCTCCTGCTGGCTGTATATTGCTCGTGAGAGGGAGGTGGGTGGTGATAGGGATGGTGATGGTGAGGGATTTTGGCTGGAGGGCGATGGAGGCTGCTGCTGGGTGGCTGGGAGTTGTAGTAGAGGTCCTCGGGTGGCGGCTGGTGCTTTGTGGGCTGCTCATACCGGTGGCGCTCCCGCTGATGGTCGCGTTCGCTCAACTTTACGGCAATGGCTGGTATCTCAGGGGGAAGACCTTTGGTTCGAGCTCGTATCAGATGACCATTTTCGCTGTTCTCTTCGTTCGATCTGTCGTCCGTGGTTTCCTGGCAATAAAACAAGATATTTGCCAATTGAAGGATATATCTATATTAAGATAATATCGATAGTTAGCAATATACTTGTTTAATGATTTCTTTATACGCATTATTTCTTGCAATTTTCATCATAAAGGTGAAATTTTCAGAAACATTTCAAATTAAGTTAAAGGAATATAACATATATGTTTGAATAAACTTTTAGAAATAAATTTTTGTTCATTGCAGATTAAGTAAATAAAAGTAATATTATCTTGTCTCAAAAATTTCTAAATGAACTGATTGAAAATTCTGTGAATGTGAGGTAAAAAAAGGCTGGTCAACAGCAACAATTCAAAAACAAAATGTCTTACTTTTTTAATGACTACAACAGGTGGTCTTCCTTCCGGTGGTCTCCTCGTTAGTTCTCTAACTCGTGAACCTCCGGCACTGATTCGAGATCGAATGGTGAGCACAAGACGACGTGGAATGGACATGATGATAACGACATCGTCCAAGCTCATGTGCCTGACATCAACTAAGTTGACAGCCAAAATCTCGTCGCCAACCCGAAGCACTCCGCTGTTATATACCGCTGATTCTAGGGCAATGCGGGAAATGAAAACTCCTTCGGTCTCTCGAATGCCATCACCTAGAATAACAATAATAATAATCTTATACTATAATACGATGAATGGTTGCCAAGTCGAAAATCGCCCCAGAATTAATAAACTCCGGTAAACTTGGGGGTCTGGGGTTTTTGGCCACGAGGAATCGATTGGCGCCGGTTTTGAAGCGCTACGGTCGAGCAGTTCAGAATTACAGATAGGATATTTTCAAACTTTATTAGTTCACCATAATGACTAATAGGTTTCAAGCGGTAACGTGCTGCCATCTATAGCCAATATTGCGAACTAATAAAGTTTCCAGAAGATGATCCGGAACTGATCTCGAAATGGATGATCCATAATCCGTGTGGTGATATGAACCCAAGCGCTCCGTGCATGGTCAGTAAACATGGAAGAGACCAGTGCAGATGGGGATTTCCAATGGAACATCAAGACATGACATCGCTGGTGGACGATGAAAAGCCGAGGTTTAACCGGTTATCTTTTCACCAATTGTTTCACAAATTTTCTTATGGCATGTATTGTTTTGATAAATCACAATTGAAAATTTAAATCTTCGAGTTAGCTTCGATACCTGTTTTCTCCGAGCGGAGCTCGGTCACCCGCAGGTAATTTGTAAATTAAACTTTGATTTCATAAAATATGAGCATCAATACATATTCGTTAAAATGTTTATTAATTAGTTTTCAAAGCTTTTATACGTGGTCAATTTTATTCTGCTTGTCGAAGGAATATAGATGTTTTTGTATACTCTTTTGAGATATAACTATGCAATTTTTAAGGAAGAATTTAAACGCACTGAAAGCAACTGAGACCTTGACTCATTTGCATTGATTATAATCTTTTTTTTTTCAATATCAGTGACTATGATCTTTGCTTTTTAATATCATTTCATTCATTGTTTGTTTTCCCTCAATATAATCTTTGCTTTTGAATATATTTGGTTTCATTGTTTGTTTTTCATGCAGATAATCTTTGTTTTAAAATATTTCCGAAATGCTAGGAAATTTTCCTCGGAATATGTTACTTAATGTAGATGGTTCTGATTGATCTCCCAGAAGCTATTTCCTTGATATATAAATTTGCAGAGATCAATAAGTTTTACTTTTGCGGTTTTCGGCAAAAATGATGTATTTAGTTAAATTTACATTTTCTGGATATTTTTTAGTGTCATTTAGAATATTTAAATAAATTGTTATATATAAGACAACGAAGATGAAATGGGTAAGCTTGCCATAACTTCTAAGTTAATTGTAAAATTAATTGTTTTATTATAAGTTCATCAAAGTTTTCACGTGACATTCGAGTCATTATTTTCAGAGTCAGAATTTTTAAAAAATTTTTATTCGAGTCAGAATTTTTAAAAAAAGATAAAAGATAAAGATAAAAAAAAAATTCTTTGGGTAAACGACAATCTTGCTTTAAAAAATATTTCCTTTTAAAATAATAATTACACATATCTAAGTTTTAAAAAAATAGAGCAATACGTGAAAAAATACCAAAAACATTTTATTTGGTGCCATAAAATTATCAGTTTATGGCGTTCGCTGCAAATAGCTATCAATTAACAATTAACCTTTTCCCATTTCTTGAACATGAATTATTTTAAAAACCAATATTATAACATGAAAATTCGTTCTTTAATTATTATTTTTTTCTTTCTTTCCAGAAAAAAGCTCCATTTTTGGAATTATATTAGTCAGATCGTGCTAAAATGTTTCAGATAATCAGTTCTTGAAAGATAAAACTCAGCTTGTGATTTTTATAAATAAAACAATGCCATAATTAGTAAGATTATTTTAGCATGGATACTGAACACACTTGCAAATGAAAATATCGTATTATTTTTGATTATATTATTTATATGCCCGTCTATAAGCATATACATTCATGGAAGAAATTAATGCAATAATTAAATTAACAGTAGCTATATTTTCTACAAGTTTGTATCATTTCGAAATACCAAATGCATTTTTTGTTTATATGTTTTTATAATCATAACAAAACTTATTTGGTCAATACCAAAATAATAAAATAAGTTTTTTTGCAACACTGTTACCCTTAAATATTCATTTTTAGAAAGAAATTATTGGTTATGCTAATCATAATATTGTTTTATTTCTTTCTAATCTGCTGGCCTTCTTTCATTATCTGTACAGTAGTCCATCTGTCAGTTTATGACTTCAGAAATCATTGATAATGTGACAGTGAAAAGTTTTTTTAATGATGTCAATCCAAAGCGTTTGAAATGTATCATTAAAAAAAAGAGAATATTGATTGTAATTCATAAACATTATACATATAGTATACTTATAGGAGAAGGGAATATTGTATACTTAAAGAAGATACCTATTCCTTAGGAACTGAATTTAAAGTCAAAGTAGAAAAGAAAATCGATTGAACTTTCTTGTCTCTCTATATGACAGAACCTATCTTATTTCTATCTCAATTTTTGACATTTTAATTCATCAAAGTTGTTATAACTTGGCATGGAATCCATCATCATTATCTTACCAATGTGACACAAAATTCTTTGGAAGTATTATGGTTATCTACCTGACCTGGTATTTTGCTCTAATTCAGATTAATAGAAGTATCGGACTTAATCAAAAGACAGACGTTGGTTGAATAGAGAAAAGGAAATCAAAT
The DNA here is from genome assembly GCA_026543055.1 of Argiope trifasciata. Lineage (NCBI taxonomy): Eukaryota > Metazoa > Arthropoda > Arachnida > Araneae > Araneidae > Argiope > Argiope trifasciata. The sequence goes on along the minus strand of JAPMOQ010061697.1, from coordinate 386,964 downwards.
TAAAAAATATTTGAATACTTTCAAAACCTAAGATTGAGTCTGATTTTATCCATTTTATAAAAATTAGACAGAATGGAGGGAAATATAATTCTTAAAATCACAGAACAATATTTTGGGTCTAATCAGATTAAACTCCAATATGAAGTCATGTTACGATCATTTTATAATAAACACATAATTTTGAATGGTTCACCAAAGGACAAAAACGAAATATAATCAGAAAAAGTAAGCCTTATTTGGTAGTTTTACACTTAAAGATATCAAACGATTAGCAAAAATAATTTATTCACTAATTGGTTATCTTCCAATAAAACTACGCCACAAATAAGAAAACGACGAACTATGCCACAGTAAGCAACATACTACTTACTGCTATCTAGCCAAGAACTTATTCTTCTAGTTCAAGACTAAGTAATGCTATTTCATGAGAATTTAAATAAATTCTCACACTATGGACGATATAATATATCGATGAAAATCAACAAAAAATTAGTCATTTAATAAATGCAAGGCATCTTGAAAAGAGCCACTTGAAATATTATTTCTTAATAGCAACTCAGGATTCTTATTTGCGTTTCTAGTAGTATAGAATTGAGCTATATTGAAACTTTTTTCGAATTATTGATTATCGACTGGAATTAAATAGATATTTATAGCAAAATTCAGGATTAGGTAACACTCACAGTTCATATTAGAAAAAGTGCGGAATCTTAAAAAATTTGTTAAATTAATCTTATATTGTTATAAGCAGTTAACCTTATATTAACTGCATAATGATCGTGCCAAGAACAGTTTAACTTGTCTTGAAATAAGGATTCTGTTGATATAAAACATGTAAATTATGTTTGATGTCAATTTTTATGTAATTACTTAACGAATTGGGAAGAAGACACGATTATTTTAACTCGTCACTAACTCATCAGACTGAAATTTTTGTTTCTGTTTCTTTCGCGTTCTGAGACTTAACTTTGTATCCGAGTATATTGTAATAAACGGTACTTTGTCCATAAATCTCCTGAGCTAATTTTATTACAGAAGAATAAATACATAATTTAAACAAGAGTACATAGTTCTTAGTTTGTCGTTTATTTCCTTTTCTCATCCTGTACTTTCATCGATGCACTTTTTCGGAACTTGAGAATCATTGGTATTTAAACAATTTTTGAATAAAAAGTTATATGGAGTAAGATTTGGAGAATAAGATGGTCATGGAAACATTAGAATGCTATATTTTGATAGGTAGTTTAACTTCTGAAGAGATAGTTCAACTTTTAATGAGGTGCCATATCATGATAAATAAGTACGATGATACTGTACCTGTACCTATGCGTATCTACTATAAAGAAAAATTCCTTATCAGTTAGAAGATGCCAAAGGGTTTCGGATTTTTATTTTCAACGTAAGGATACAATTGAGTAGTACAGCAACTGAGAAGCATGATATGTCTGATATGCCTGATATATAGCTTGAAGTTCAAAGTTAGAAATATATTTATCTGAAAATAACAAAAATTTCATTTTACCACACTTTTTTTCCCGTGGATTTTATTTGTACACAACAAAACCTTTACAGATGGGCTGCTGTACAGATTAGGAAAGAGGGCCAGTGGATTAGGAAGAAATGCAACAACATTCCGAGAATTAAGTATATTATGACTTTTACAAAATACATGGAATGACTTCTCAGGTCTGATACAACTGCTTTTGTCAAATAGGCAAGTGAATGGAATGTTTACCTTCTCTAATATAAAGTCCTAAGGTTTGCCCGGGTCTTTTGATGATCTCAACAAAGCGGACGATGTGGGAGGCATCTGCGGCACTCAGGTACTTTCTGTAGGTGTCTGCGCCCACCCGGCCCAGGCTGCAGGGGTCGAAGATACGAATGAGCATCTCTCCCCCTCTGTTCTCAACGGCGTCCACGTGCGCTGCCGTGGCCGCATCGAAGTCGTTCTCCACGGCCTCGATCTGTCTGAAGATCTCATTGCTGATGCCGCTCACCTTGCGAAAATCCCGTTGCACCACGATGCCGTGCTGGGGGGGACGGAGGCGCCGCACCATCCCCCCTCCTGCCTCCGTCATGGTTTCCACCGTGTCGCCTCTGGCGTCCTGCAATAAAAGAAATACAATCATTGATCTAAAGTAGTTAGAGTGAATAATATGCAGGAAACTTGAGAACACGAAATCAAACAATAATATTAGATGTCTCCAACCCAAAACATGATTTTCGTTCCTTTGAATGGATTGATGCCTTTATATGTAGTGCTTATAAACGGGATTTACAGTGTTTTGATTATTATATTCCTGTCAAAACAAGGTTACTCCACAATAAAAGTCAGAAAAGAATTTTTCTGCATAAAAATATCTCTGTTCATCTATAATCTGGATTTGAATGAAACTTTCAATGCTTAAAAGTACTGGAACACATTGCAGGAGATTAAGTCATCCTGAAAACAAATGTAGAAGCAAGCATGTCCTGGAAATGGATTATGCAGATCTTGGACAAAGATAAGCTACATATGATCAAGATGATTTCCAAAAAAAAAAAAAAAAGGAAATTTCTGTGGGAGATCCTTAAGTATCATTTATTCCATTATTTCGAAATAAGATTTCAGCTGAGAGCAACGTTTTGTCGCTGGAAAGTAAAGGCAGCTGTTCTGTGGAGAACTACGCTTCTCAGCAGCCAAAAAAATTATATGCTGAAGTCATCCATTCTTTTTATGCTGAGTTATGTTCATCGTTCAAAGGCAATTAAAAAACTAATGTTATATTATAAAAGAAACTGTAATCAAAACACTGTTGGTAATCACAGTCTGTCTACTCGGACCTGACCAAAGATAAAAGGAAAAACTTGAATGACGGACCACCGCAACAGCAACGCTGGCAGTAACTGTGGTTGAGTCTTAAGGGCCATCATTGACCACTGTACATTCTTTCCCTAAGCAAGTTCGCCCGATGGTACGTAGCCAACCCCCAACTTTTCATACACACACAAGGATGGCAAGAATCAAGCACCATTTAGGAAACCTCTCATCCTCAATTACGAGGTGCCCTCTCCCCGTGAGATACATTTCGTATGTAAGTTTTTCTTTAGATATAACATATCCTCGATATTTGAATCCACCATGTAACATACACAAATATGGGGTTGGGCATGCAATATACAACAAATACAATGGTTACTGAGACAATGGAGTAATGACCGTAGCCTAAGCTGATCATGATAAAGACGGTCATCACAAAGGACAATGTATTCGCTAGCATTTGTGGCATCTAAAAGATCACGATCAACAAAACATCATGGTATCCAATAATGCCTCAGTATCTAAATCTATATTGCCGCTACTGCGGAAAATTGTTTGCATATGTCCTCTGCTAACACGCTTTAACAGGAAAACAGAATAGGGGTATTGGGTGGGTATTCCGAAAATTACGATTGGGCAAGCATTTACTTTATGATTACCTGTAATATCTGGTGTCCCATTCCTCGCTGCTTCCCCCTCACATTGGTAGTATTCTGGAAAATAAATGACTCACTAGTACATGTTTGATTTCCTTGGAAGTTAACGGACCATTCTACACATACATGGAATAAATGGAAAAATGGTGAACAAAAACTAAATTATTGTCAGTGCTTAACTATAAAAAAATTGTGGGCATTTGCATTACAAGGATATGGTCCCATGCTCTTAAAGCTCAATGAAATTGAAATAATTCCATCGTAAATGTAGAATTAAATCTAGAAAATTTTATTAGAACTATTTATATCATCCTTCATATTTAAATGGGTGTAATGACATATTGAATACATTTTTCTTCAGTTATTACCAATTATACTACTACTTAGTAACCAAAAAGCTGTGACAAAGACCGAAATACTTGAATAGAAGGGGATTAGATAGAGGTGAATGGCAAAAATAAATAATGCTTCAAACAGTAATGATTTCGAAGATACTGGAAAAAGTTATAAATGTTAAGTCAATTTTTCAATTAAGTCAATTCATTCTAAGTTAATATTCAATTTTAATTGTATTGTCAGTTGTATTGATCTTTGATTTTATGATATTAACTAACATTTTTTTTAATTTTAAATTCAAATAAAGTTAAAAGAGTCATTATACTTTTAAGTTATTCATTTAAGTAATTGAAAAGAAATATTAACACTAAAGGAAAAAAATAATCATCATTTTATTGCAAAACAAACATCAAACTCACAAACAACAAAAGATATAAGCAGAGATGAATAGCACGAAACAGGAAATTAATTTTTAATACATAAATTCAGTAAATCTAGAATTAAAAAAAAACACATAATGAGGATTTAGATTTTAAGATTAAGATAAATTTAAAAATATGTAAGCGGTTTAAAAACACACTAGAAATTAAAAAATTAAATGCATTCAACCTTAAAAACGTTAATAAATACATTAGGAATTTAAGAAATGTAAACATTCATTATTAAATTAAGTTAATGACATGAAATTAATATTTATTTTTACCTAATATTGAATTTAAGTTGTTTTAAAAGTTAATAAAAGATTAAAAGAATGGAATTGAGGTGTCTAAATATTTCCTTCTATTATATGCTAACATATAGAAAAGTACTGCGTTGGGATTGCTTGATGCAGATCATAATACTTTATATCTGGCGAAAATGAAGAAAAATTCAAAATGAAATGAAATTCTGGCTCCATGTTTTATAGAATTTTAAAATTCAAGATAATCCACAGTGCAGCTCTCCAATTTATTTCAAGAGGCTTACGCTTACGTCAAGAAATTTTATAGGATGTATGATATATCCACGATATTGCTAGACAAACATCACATTTAATTAATAATATTTTCAAGCCTATATGGTATGAAGGTAAAATCATCGTTCAAATATTCGTGTCAAAAATAAATTCGAAAAGACGAATTTTCATTCTACAGAATGAAAACAGACCAGGAAAATGGAAGTTTGTAAAGAGGGGAAAAAAGTGAAAATTAATGATCTCGGGGGTGAATATATATGATGTTTACTCGAATCAAGACTCCAAAACAATTTCTAAACTTCAAGACTTACTTTTTCCAATTTCATAAATGCTGCAAATGGCCAAAAAATATTATTTTATTCTATTTCAGTTAATAAATGTACGAGAGGTGACCTGAAAATAGGTTCACTAGGCAAAGGAAAAATGTTTTATTAACAATAGACTCGTGATACAAATGGTAATTAAGAGACATATGTGGTGGTCACTTCTCTACATAATCACCAAATCTGTTGAGGCATTTATCACACCACTGGACCCATTTGTTTCATCTGTTTAAGTAATAATCAGGTTCTTGGTTATTGAGTAAGATCTCGGCACCTTTTTGAACATCACTGTCTGATATAAACATCGTTTCGGATAAATGTTTCTTCAATGCCGGGAAAAGGAAATATTCACCGGGTGCCAAATCTGGGATATACAGGGAGGGGGGTTAGTCCATATTTGCCGCCAATATGTCTCTAGCCATCTCTCTGCCCACAACAAATGAAGGACACCATTGCCCCATCTGTTCTCTACTCATTACTTCGCAACAATATTCAACGATTTGTCTTTAAATGTTTAATGGGGCACACTCTTGGCCCATAAAAATCGTACCATGGCTCGCACCTTTGTGGAGACCACTGCTCTAAACTCTTGTCATTACTATCGCTGTTTCAGGTCTAAGTACTAACACTATCTGCTCGAATGATCGGTCTAAGACAACTAGCCCACTCTGGGTAGCAAAATTCCCATTCTCAATTTCTAGTTTCAAATACTGCTGCTTGTAAACTTTGTTTTGGGTCACCCCTTGTACTTTGAAACAGTTATCATAACTAAACTGTTAATAATCTCTTGGGTTATGTTATAAAGTTTTGTATTTTATTATTTTAGGTCAATAAACGTCTGCTTTCAAATCAAGCACTGATTTTTAAGATATTTACAAACGAACAGAATTTTTTGATTTAAAAGGCTATTATATAAAGAATATTTTTAATATGATTATTGGTAAGGGATGATAATGATTATATAAAGATATTAACATCGACTTTTTTTCAATTATTTATTGATTGAAACAACATAAATTAAAATTCTTCATATAAGCTCATTTCTTAATCTGGAAGTAAAAGTCTATGTATAATGATTTAGAAATTTAGAAATTAATTTAACTATTAAGAAATTAGGAAAGGATATCTCGTAGAATCTACCACCTTATTGTTTTGAATGTAAAACTATCATAAACATTTGTAAAACAGGATTTGGTAGCAGAAGTAAAGTTTGTCTCAATTTATAGAGAAATACTCATTGTGAAGGCCTCATCATTTGTTCAGTAATTTTACAGAAATTTTTAACTGAGATTTTCGAAAGAAAATTTAAGAAACACAGTATCACAGAGCATATGACAATTTGAATATGCTGGTTTCTCTTTGCAAAATGCTGCTTAAGAGTGTAAATTAATAAAAAATTAGTTTCCACGACCATTTGGAAATTTCTTGTTTTCTTGGCCCGTTTGTCAAAGTTATTATATGTTATCATGCTGAATCTGAAGAAGTATGCAACTGTCTAGCATTTTAAAAACGACAAAGATGCTATTTTTTCTCTATATATGGATATTGGATTATTTTGGGGTAATCTGATACATATGGTAAAACTTAATATTTAAAAACAACAGATGAACTCTAACAGTTACAAAAAACAGTGACAATATTGTAACAATCACAATTGACAATACTTACCTTTTTATTGAAATATTATATCCATTGTAAAAAAACTATAAATAATATTGGAACTGTACCTGAAAAATCGCAGGCGCTAAACAAATTAAGAAGAAAAACAAAGTATAAAGTTTTATTTCAAAAATAAGAGTCGAGGACGACAATTGATGACATGTCTAAAAATTTTAAACAAAATAAAAATTGGCGATATAGATCCAGTATTTAGACATGGGGCTTTATTCTTGCATTTTGTTAATTTTATCTTAAATAAAATTTGGATTGTCCAATTTAGATTTCATTCGGACATAGTAAGTAGATCAGAAAGTTTTAGATCAAACACTAACTAAATCTATTTAAAAATGATTACTGTGCATGAAAGATAATTTAAGGGGGCGCGGTGGCCTGGTGGTAAGATCTCGGCTTCAGAACTTGAGGGTTTCAGGTTCGAGATTCGATTCCACCGAAGAACCGTCGTGTGAGGGGGTCTCTTGCACGTTAAATCTGTCAGGACAAATGTCCTCCCACTGGTGTGGTGTGGTGTGGAGAGGGGGATGCCAGTTCAGGTGTCATCCTCATCATCTGACCGTGGCTCAAAATGACGAGGTCCGTCCCAAAATAGCCCTCGTGTTGCTTTAAACGGGAAGTTAATATAACTAAACTAAACGAAACGAAAGATAATTTAATCAGAATAAATAAAAAATAATTACGTGAAGTTCGGGATTTCGCCACGAAATACTGAATCAAGAAATCAATTAAGCTTATAAAAAGAAGGATATCGAAACAGAATGATAATTAGATCATCTTTTGCAAAATTATTTCATTGTAAATTAATAAAACTAAAGAAAGATCTTTAACTCTTTACATTTGGATGTTGAAGCTTTTGATAATATTTTAAGGATGTACTTTAGTTTAGCGATATGATGACGCTTATGATAGGACACTAGATATCTAAAACATTGTGAAAGCTCTGAAACTCGTACATGTTATTCCCAACAAAAACTTGTTATGAAAAAAATCAGATATGCCCTTAAATGCTATCATCTGCTTAGTTAAGACAGATATTCAAAGCTAAAAACGCTGTTAGCATTATAAAAATAAAGTTATGTAAATATTATTATCTAATATTAGCAAAAATCGGAAGACAGTTGATAGGAAAAATAATTTTGAATGAATACCCATCAGTGGAAAATAGAATAGGATAAAATTGAGAGGAGCAGACGAAAGGAGAATCACTATTCTTTGGTTATCAAAGTTACAAATTATAAAGTTGAGTAAAAAAAAAGATTCAAAATGTTATGAAGTGGATTAAGATTTTTAGGGGATTAAGGTTTTAAAAATACAAAATTTCCATTTTTATACGGATTTCGTACAAAAAGTTCTTAATGGGCCCCGTACTTTAATAAGGTCATGTATGAAATTTCAGAATTTTATCATGAAAACTCTCAAAGACATGAAACTACATAAATGCAGACTTAAACCACTTTTTGATGTCTGGATATGAGAAATATGTGGCGGTCACTTATATGCATAATCATCAAATCTATTGAGGCATTTATCACACCGTTGGGCAAATATGCTTAACCCGTCTTGATAAAATTCTGGTCCTTTTAAACCTTTGCCACCTTTTTAAACATCACCATCTGATATTAACCTCGTTTTAGATAAGTGTTTCTTCAATGCCAGTAACAGGAAATAGTCACTGGAAGCCAAATCGGGGCTGTATAGGGGTGGCTCCAGACTCCCCAACTAAATGTTTCCAGTAATCTCTCTGCACTCTTTGAAATAAAAACACATCATTTCGCCATTTGTTGTTTATTCATTGCTTCGCCTCCGTACACTTCAACGATTTGTCTGTGGATGTCCGATAGCGGCACTTTCTTGGCCCACATAAATCGTATCACGGCTCGCACCTTTGTGCGATAGTACTTCTCTAGACGTCTTGTCATTACTGTCGCTGTTTCAGGTATCATTAATAACACTATCTACTCGAACTACTGGTCTAAGACAACTAGTGCTAACTGTCTCCACTCTGCTTAATAATATCCCCTCTACAATTTCGATTTTCCAAATACTGCTGTTTGTAAAATTTTTTTGGAATATTTAGATTAGTCAAAATTTCGATTAAATATTTTATTTTTACAATACTTTCACTGTACTTCCTATACGACAAAGTAAAAAGCTATTTATTCAATATAATATTGAATAAATAGCTTATTTATGGAAAATCCCTTCAATAACTATACTTCATTTTCATTTTCACATTAGACAACTGTATTTAATACATTCTACCTATCAAAATATTTGTATATGCCTTTTAACCGATACTGGAATTCAAACTTGAGAGCTGTAGAGAGTTTCAGCTTTTTCAAATACTTATGTTCCACTTTCTAATAAAATAAAGCCACGGCATTCATTGAACAGATACGAAAAAAACTGAAATGCGTAAAAAAAATATCTGGTTAACACAATTTCAGGGAAATAAATGTGTCACTCTCATACATTGGCTTCGTTCCCAAAATCACAGATCGAAACTTTTTGCACCCGAATTATGCTGGTAGCTTTTTGGTGATAGGACTTTTATCATCTCCATCATAATGCATTAAAGCGTTTAACACGACAGAATGTCTTTTTATGAAATAGAATGTAAATTTCCCTTTGAAATCAATAACATTGATTTACATACATAGAGTCGCGAAATATTGCCGTGATTTTGAATGCTGCGAATCACCATTTCATTCCACAAAACTTAAATTCATTTACAAAGTTTGGCTGACTAAAAATAGCAAATGGTGCTCCGAGTAGCTTGTACGTAGAACAGTGGGAAGGGTAAGTGGGCTGTAAACAATGACGTAAGTAGAGGGAAGGGTAGAGGGACAGGTGCAAAAATAATCGTCCAAAACATGAATCAAATGTGTTTTCAATATTAAATCAAGCAATTTTATAATTTTTAGGTTTATTTATAAGTTAGTAAACAGATTTCTTTAGCAATGTGGGAACATGATTCATTCCTTCTTTTGGAAAATGTCAGAATAAATTATAAACACCGATTAAATTACGTTGTTAGACGATAGCGCGTATGCTTTATACATTCAATGCAATCGTTTTTTTTAATTTGATGACAAGCGCTTTCAAAATGTCTATTTAAGTGTATTTCTATCTACATTAATTGGAGAACGGCGGCAACTATTGCCAAAAGCTTAGCGTCTAGGGATAGTAGAACATGTTTTACATGGTGTGATAAGTTGCAAAGCGGTTTTTTATGAATAAAAAAAAGCGTAATGGCGTAAAGCATTTCGAATGCCTAAAACAAAAATATTTTCTAATAAATAATTGTTCTATCTTCCATTTATTTCTAGCCTTTTTATGACATAAAAGTGGTGAAAATCGCGGACAAATAAATGCGCATTATATAGTCTTGTTCTTAATAATATTGAACTCAAAATGCCTTTTCATATTAAATCGAAAGCGTTCTTTAAATTTATTATATATTTTTTCTTTATATCTTGCTCCGCTTCCGAAATAAGAACATTAAATCCATGGTTTCATACTGGATGTAACCGATCTAATCGTATAGCGTATCATCACTTCTCTATGTATGGACACCACGTTTATGGCAGTAATTGTCAGAGTTCTCAAATCAGTGTAGGGTTGAAAGATTTTATTGAGCACCCTGCGTATAAAAAGTTATCGTATTTATTTCTGGTATTATTATTTTCGGCGTATTTATAATAAAAAATTTGGCGATATTTCAGTATTTTCCCGAAATTATTTCCAAAACTTTTATTGATGATAAATAATTTTAGCATCATTTTTAGATTTAAACATATTTTTACAGAACATTCATTTAATTATCATAATTGTAAAAAAACATTTTTTAGAAATATAATTTTCAAAAAATGTTTTACCGTTGCAATGAAATCCAAATCGATTCTTTGATTTAACTAAAAATGTAATCTCCTAACTTTCTTCAATTGTTTTAAGCTAAAAAAGATGAACACTGTTTATTATTTTGGTAAGTTGCGAAAAAAGTGAATGTTATAGTACTGTGGAGGAGAATTTCAATTAGATGAACCGGACAATTATTAGGACTTGGGATTTTACTCCATTTGGAAATAAAATCATTTATAAAATCATCAAAACACTATTAATTTTCTTTAAATAACAAGGCTTTATTTTCAAGTACAGTTTTAAAAGTATGTTAAAAAGTACTTGAATAACCGATGCATAAGATATTTATTCCGAAATAAAATAAATATTCCCGATAAATCAACCGGTCGCCAGAAGCGGCTAATATAAAATAGAAATGAATTCCACACAAAGATAACAAATGTGTGAAAAGTAAATCGAAATTCAATATGAATAGCCAATCTTTGAGGTCTGATATCATATATTTTCAAAACACAATATTTTGTGTTTAAATGCTAAATTAGAACAGCTTTTATTGATTTGTGTTTTATTTTTTCTCTAGGCGGGATAATTCACCTATTAGTCGTCATATCCTTTGAAACGACAAGCTCCTTTGAAATAATATTGGGTCCTACATAAACCATCCAGGATGCATAATCCAATTGAGAGTTTGGGAGGAATTTGGACGATCAATTATTTGTAATTTAATCAAAAGCTATTAATATTAAAGAAAAGGTTTAGATTAAAATTTTGTAGATTTTAAAAAGACCTAAAAATGAATCATGAGCATCATTAAAGTTTAATAAGATCGGAAGTAAATTTTATAAATGGAAAACTTGGAGATATTCAGGGTGTTGCCGAATTCAACCGACAAATTCACAGGAGTCACTAAACAACATAGAGTACCAAATGATGTTTAATTGTTGAAAATCACAAAAAAGGGTTGGTTGGAAATTGTAAAAAAAAATTAGTAAAGAAATAACAAATGGTGCTTCAGCTACGATTTTTTTTTAAATGAAAGGGCATACTTAAAAGTTTTTTTCATGCTAGTAGCATGTGGATTTGATGATTTAGGGGGCAGTAAATCACTGAAAACGAAAAAGTAGTTTAGAATCCATATATGCAAAAATATGAAAACTTGAAAATATAAAGAATTTTACAGTCTATAATTTGATATAAGTGTGCAGTGTGAGACCTGGGGAGTTTTAAAGATATCCAAGAAAAATTAAAATGGAAACTAGGAAACATTACTATATTTGCAGAGAGCGGTAGCATTTCGGAAGACAAATTCAGAGCAATGAAAAATAGGTGAAACAATACCAGCAAACATTGCGTGGCAGTTTGTTCAGTGAAAATCACAAAAATCGATGTAGAAAAGACAATAAGTCTGACGAAGAGATTTGCTCTATTAATGCGAGGATTAGGAATAAAGTAATAAATTAATGTAAAAGAAGTTTTCTCGTGTGTAAATTTTTTATGCGTTCGAGAAAAATAAAAGCAACTATCATGCATACATTAATGAACATTGTAGAATTGATGGTCTTTATACTTCATTTGCAAACAAAAAGTTAGATTTCGTGAATGTAAATAAATGTGCCGATGTTCCATCATGCATAGCCAAATTATCGGGGTTCCCTGCAACAAATCCGAAGGAACGTGCTGGAAAAAAATAAGGAACTTTTTGCCCCTGAGGTGCTCTGGCAGATGAGACGATCCATACAGATGAATCTGCCCAGATGTTAATATCATATTTGTGTTGTACGTTTGATGAAATAGTGATGTGGTGATTTTCGAATGAACAAATATTCCTATTATGCGTGTTGAAGATATCTTATCTCGTAAAGTAGATGTCATCTGAGGATAAAACTCTCGCAGAAAAATATGCATCTTCCAGTGCGACATCAAGCATCCATCCAGAGTGCGAACCAAATTGATTGCTATTATTGAGTACGTTTCGGCTGAGTTTTTTATTCTCTGTGTCCAACTTTCGACAAGAATAAAGTGTTGTTATTTAATACTGAGCCTGTCAAGACTGTTTTTTCGTATACTTACTGCATTGAATTTCCAATTTTGACGCAAATTTCCTATAACAATATGTGTGAAATTTTAAAATTATTCTTTGGAAGAAAAATTCTCAATAATCAATCAGCACAAAATACGTCATATTGGGGTAACGTACGAGAGAAATGAAATAAGAATACTGCAGCTGATTTAGTTTAAAAGAATATTTGCTCTTTGATTTGTGATATTTATCTGTAGATATAAAAATGATAGTCACATTAATCTTTTAAGATTAAGGCACAAAACTATTAACTATCAAAACAATTTAATATATGAACTGCATTTTAAGATACGATTTCTTCTTTTGATAACATAATCTGATTCTTTTCAATTGTAGCCAATACATATGACTGTTATTTTGAGAAAAAAATATAAGAGTCGTAAGAACAATACGAAACAAAGAAAAAGTTTTTAGATTATGTATCAAAATTAAATAATTCTAAATGGCCTTATAAATACATTCTTACTTAAAGGAATAGAACAGAAATAGTCATAAGTTCAAAAAAAAGTCAAATATTTACTTATGCATCAGAGTTGAGATTCGAATAATCTAATAACTCTTTCCTATAGTTGAATTTTGCACTCATATTAAAGACAGCAAAAAATTTATTTCACTGTTGTTATTTTAATACTTAATAACTGTCTCAAGGCGACTGAAAGCTTTTGCACTCGCTTGTATTTTTTTAACAAGGTCGTTATTGCGGGAATTTTGGATTTTAAGACGACAGGAACACAGAAACCAGCACATTTTTGTTTAGTCGCTGTGGTAAAGCGGATAAAAACTATCACAAACTATCACAACGATTTATCACAAACGATGGCAAAATTTATCGCACAAGCCAGTTTAAAAGAAAGGGAAAATCATCGACTGCTAATGGAATTCTATGACATTCAAATTTGATTTTACCATCGGGAATCGATTTGGATAATCGATGCTTTATTAAATACGATAACTTCTTTGAATAAAGTATGTCGATTTTAGTTTAGTTTAGTTATTTTAACGTCCCGTTGTAAAAAAATGTCCAATAATTTAATTGAAAAAAATTTCCTTTTTTTGCCAACTTAATAGAAATAAAATTTCTGAAAGATTACAGCACAGATGTTAACAGGCAGGGAAAGATGTTAATTTTCAGCCTGATAAGCTTCCAATTGACCTATTCTTTCAGAGCTGCTGTCACTGAATCACGTGTGATTAATTTATGTATTTAAAATGCCTACCATAAAAAGATCTATCATCAGTGGAAAAAGAGCTATTGAAAATAACAATCTGCGAAAAAAATAAAAGAGTATATTTAAATGAACCTGAAATAGCACGTCATTTGAGTAACACAATTGACACAATCTAATTTCCAAATGAGCATTATTTAATGCTATACTATGAAGAAATAACGAGACGCAAATGGGAAATTAGCATTGAAATCCGAAATTAAATTGATATAGCACCACAGACGTCAGAACGAAGTCCTTTCATTGATAAAAATCAGCACTTTCTTCATCAGCACTTTCTAGATGTCTGCATAAATATGCAGACAAAATGTGCTATGAAAATTCTATGCGAAATGTTTTTGAAAATCAATTTAACTTTTGAAATCCAAACTTTCAGGAATATGATATTTAAGTATTTGTTATAGGATAAAATAATCTAATTTGTGATTATAACATGTAAAGTTCTCAATAGTGATCCAATATCTAATTTTCACGACATTAGATATTGGCATATTCTTGGAAAAGTGATCTAAATGACATAAAGAATTTCTATGAAAATTATTTTGTATTGTTTGAATCAGTAAGGTTTGTAAAAAAGGCGTCTGAGTTATGGCAATTTTTTTTAAGAGACGGCATTAGGATTTTAATCTCCTTTAAAGTAAACACTTTGAGCTTCCTCACAATTAGCCTATGAAATCGTCCATTGCTGAAAACACTTCTGGCAGAGATCTTTTCAAATTTTATAAAGCACGCATAGGATCAGTCATATTTCCCGTCAGTACAATCGATAAGAATCAGAAGAAACAAGTGTTAATAAAGGACTTGAAAAAACACAAAAGGCTTGTTCAATAATTATGAATATACCAGTATTAAAAATATATATTGAAAAAAATATTTATAACATAAACCAGAAATTTTTAAAAACTCTATACATTAAGAACATAGCAGTCCGAACCACAAAATTTCTAAAAATACTCAATAAAAAAATACTCTTGTCCAAACTGCAATTTTAAAAAATATGAATTCATTTTATTTTCAATTCGTACTATTAGTTCACATTCACCCTATATATGCCCTACGGTTTTAACAAGATTTTTGAATCTTTTATAACTTGTTCGAATTTTCAATCGAACTTTTTATTCATTCACCAAAGTTCAAATACATTTTTTAAAACTTGTAGTGGATGGCACTCGATGTTAATAGTCTTTTTTTTTTTCAAATGTTAATTCATTAAACAAATTTAATTAATGTTTAATACTGCAAATATAAATTTAGCAGTTTGTAATGAAAACTAAAACCAGTAGGCAGTTGCTCAATCGGTAAAATGCAAGAGTCTCAATACTTTTCACGTGAAGTTGAAGAATGCGAGTTCAATTCTTGCGAAAACAAATTTCATATTTAATAATTTTTTTGATTACTATTTAATAAAACGCAACTAAAATACAAAATTTCCTTGTTCACCTAAGTAGGAATTGAATTTAAAAAAATGTATTACTTATTAAATTTAAATATGAGCAATTGTATTTTTGGTTATATTAATATTCTGTTTTAAAGCACCACTGAGATTATCTTAGATGACCTTTCAAATTTCTGTCAGTCAAATAAAAGGATGGCGCCTCAGCTGACGCCTTATTCCGGCTCTCTAAGCCACGGCAGCAAACCAAATGAGAGGGCATTTGGCACGGAAGGATTTAATGCGCACCGGATCGGTTTATATGATGGTTCTTCGATGAAATCGAATTTGAAAGTGGATCCTTGCCGCTTCGCAGCTGAGAGCTTCCCAAAAGGCACTGGTGGATACTTGAATGTAAAGAAAAAATTAAAGCAATTTTGAGCATTAAAAAAAATGTCTAACATCCTTTTAAACTAAACTTTCCAGAAATGCGATTTTGTCTTCATTTTGAGCTAAGAGGATAAAATAATTCTATTTCATAGTGAATGTGGCATTCTATTCTTCCATGGCCGCAATTCAGTGAGTTGGCATAAGTGTCTAGACTGAAAAGAAAATGGTGCTTTTATAAGCGATCCTACATTATTATTTTTTTTTCTGAAATAGAACAAGCTGACGTCCAGCAATTGTTTTATTTTTTTCTTCGCAGCATACAATATATATATATATATATATATATATATATATATATACATAAGGTCTTGTAATAAGCAACTAGATTTTGGCGAATTTCTGCATTTTATATTTCTTTAAATTAGAAAACTCATTTTTGGAAACACGTCTGCGTCTTATTTAAGCTTGGTGATTAAATTTGATGCGAATTTATGGATTTCTATTAAATACGTGCTTATGGCGTCAGTAAGTTTGTGTATCTAGAAAGTCAAAACAGGTGAGGAAAAACTTGATAAACTGCTTCAGGGTTTAAGGTGGAGATATAAATCAAATGTTGAACCACATGTATCAAGGTGTTGACTGTCCGTCAGTCTGTACATTCGCATGCATATAACAGAAGAACGCAACCACTTAGATGAATGAAATTCGATATATCATCTTATAAATAAATGTTTAATTCTGAGACAAATTTCGATTTCATTTGAAATCCAAAATTCATATTTGGTTTTCTTCACTACACTGTCATGCTTCAAACACTTGTACGCGGGTTTCATATGAAAATAAAACTGTGGCTATTTGAGGCAGACAAGACCTTGTCTAAGGTCCACAATTTTTATGCTGGGGATAAAGTGAGATAATATATTTATTTGGGCAAACTATTTCCGCTGGCCTAAGAATATGTGATATGATTTTGTAAACTCTTTGGAAGTATATGAATTTCTTCTAAAGGTCCCAAAATATATTCTGCTATTGTGCCATCTATTTCGTTTCGTTTCATAAAACAGCGCAAGAAAATAAAGCGTTAGATCATAGGTTCCGAACGTGGGCGATAAAACACCTTTGTGGGCGTTTGAAGCTTTCAGGGGGGCGGTAAAAGATCCAGAGAAAATGAGGGGGCATTGATATGGCACTGAAGGGCGTTAGAGAATTAACCAAATATAGTGTACAATAGTTCCAGGACATTTTAAGCAATTACAGACCAGGCTGGGTTTTGGATCTTTTTTTCAATGTCAACACAGCAGGATCACCTCAATTAGAAGAAAAAATAATAGAATTGACGACTAATGAGGATCTAAAAATTAAATTCAAGAATGGCTACTAAGAATTTTGGCTGTAGAAGTCTATTTTGCAATTGCATTCAGAATTATGATCGATTTTTCAACGACTTCTGATAGAATTTTCCTCTTCATATTTAGCAGAAAGTGGATTGAGTGCTGAGGCAACATTGGTAACGAAAAAGAGAAATCGGCTCCAAATTACTGAACGCGACGACTCAAGATTGTTTTTAAGTGAAATCGAGCCTATTAACAAGTTCCATAAAATGCATCAAATTCAGCCTTCTCATTAGTTGTTGGAAATTTTATGTCTTTAATTTTTAATATAATTAAGTTTGCGTTTTGATGGGTCAATGAAACTGTCAATTTATTTATTTAGAAAGCAATAGTTTATTAGAAATTAATTCGTATCATCAAAATCCCTGCCTGTCCTTATGACAGGTAAGCTAAAACTTTTATTCCTCTTTTTTTAAATAAAGAAGAAATTCAGTAGCGTTTCAGTTCCAACAATATTCTATCTATTAGGGATTTTTTTAATTTCTTGTTTTCACCACGCGTTACGTAAGCTCTTATTTCTCTGGAGTGGGAGGGGGGAGGTATTGAAATATTCTCTAGAAAAGGGGGCACCAGTTCAAAAAAGGTTGGGAACCGATGTGTTAGATGAACAGGTAATATAAGATGGTATTTGATTGAGTCATCACATAAACTACTCCCATGTTGTTGTTTCTATCGAGATTTGTCACTGCAAGTCCGCTGACTTTTCCAGTAGCGCCATGTAGGGCCAAGAGTATGAGTTAGCGACTCACACGTCCTAATGCTTTTTACGGGACGGATACGTTTCACTTTTGCATCCTCAGATCGTAATTTAGAACTTGATCAGAGAACTATCACCTCTGAATCAGTACTTCCAAAGGTATTACTCTCCACCTGGAGGACTTGGTAGCCACGACAGATTTATACTTGCGCCAGCCATCACCATACACGGTTCTCGACCTGTGGGATTCAAACTCGCAACTCGAGGATGCGAATCCAATGCCCTACCAATCAGGATACCCTGTTCATTTGGTTCCATGTAGTTTTCTCTATTGTTTGAGAAATCTTTATTTTCGGTCCCATGTTATCTTCTCTATAGCTTGAGAAATCTTTATTTTTTCCTATTTGAATAAATAAAGTACTGTGTAACCTCGAGAATCCAATTTTAAAAAAGCCCGTTCTATGTAGAAAATTCTATACTAGAAATATTAGAAAATTCGAGTTATCCCGCATAATCATAAAAATACTATTGAAATACCAAATGTAATAAAATACTGATTTTGTCAGATGAAAAGAATACATAAAGATTTGCGGTGATTCACACAGTACATTGAAGCCGTTGGAAACAAATTCAAAGTAATGATCTTGAGTAAGAGCGATTCACGGTTACTATGACAATGCGTTAAATATAGTCTACTAGCTTAAAAACACCTAGAGTGGTTTTATTTTTTGTTATCTAGGAATTGCTAATCCAGGCAGGTTTCATTTCATTGATTTTAAATGCGTTTTAATATCATAGCATAGCCTTAAATGTTGATTTGAATATTTTATCGTATTAATTTACAATGCGTGCGTGAGTAAATTAATTATATAGAAATACAATATCATAGTTTCCACATAATCTTGTTCCCATTCTCAAGAATCAAGATCAAGATAATTCTAATTAAAAAGAAAAAAAATCTCTACAGATCTTGTATCAAAGCAGGCCCGGTTAGAGATCCCGCATTGGAGCAAGCTTCAATTAAAACGATCAATGTCGTGTTTATTCGATGTTGGACAGCATTTCATGGTCAAGAAGTTTTAATTCCTTTCACCAAAAGAAGAAAAGCAATATTGTTTCTACTAATTAAGGAGCTGTATTCATTCTTAAATATCAAATCAAATATTTTTTATGTTAGGAATAAACATTAGATTATTTTTGATTTAACACTCAGTTAAATCCGTTAAATCAAAAACAAAGCTAATGTTTATTCCTATCATAACATTAATATTTGATTTGATGGTTAAGAATTAATACAGCATGTTAATTAAGTAGAAAAGTTAAGGGGAATTTATGTATTACAGTGGTTTCCCATATTCAACCAAGATATATTACCAAGAGGGTTGAATTATGTATAATAATACTTGGCGTAATTCGAAAGTCGCCAAAAAAGCGCTAGAGCCATAATAATACATACTTTTTTTAGTAAGTAACAACGTTACTGAACGTACCAAGTTTTACTAAAATATATGAAGAATTTTAGTAGTATTCGAATTTTCGGATTCTAAGAATTTTGATTACCGATACTCCATTACATATTTAGTGTTTTTTAACTTTTAATGTGAACAGTGATCTCATTATGCAAAAACAAACTAAATTTGTTTTTTTTTTAAATTAATCCTGGTTTATTTGATGTTTATTTACAGCTATAGTGTTAAAGGGGCCTTTTCCTTACCTTTCGTTTTCCGCAGCAAAGCATAGTGGAAAAAAGAATGTGCTTCACTTTTCGTCGGAGCCGCGGTCTGTTGGCAAACGAGTTCATGTGGTCCACCTTCGCCGACGATGCTTCTCACAGAGATAGACACCTTTGAGGACAGAAAACAGATTCAGTCTGGAGGTTGAGACTGGACGACAGAAAGACAGGTAGGAAAAGAATGTTAGGAAGGGCTCTAGAACAACGAATATGCATGCACAGAAACACCCAGGCAGGTTTATTTTATATGCTGTCTTTGGAGAGAACTACTCTGGTGGTGGAAGGAACAGAAGACAGAGGGAATGCTCTAATCTAGTGAGATGAGAGGGTGCAAGGTCAAAGAGGAGTGCTTGTGCATTCCATTTATTCTCTAAAGACGAAGGAAGGAAAACATTCAGAGTATCCGAAAACATATACATAATTTATAAACAATTAATAAAATACCCCTTCTTTGTATTAAAGAGAAGAAAATGATTTTTTTTAAAATCAGATATTAGGAAGTCCACGCAAGAGTGAGGTACTGATAACTTTATGAAGTTTGAAATTTTAATCAGATTTTACAGTTTGATTCAAAACGATTTCAGTGATGACAAATAATTATAATTTTTTTTCCAACCAACGTTAAAAATATTAAGATTCCATACAAGAACAATATTAAATTTTTGTTTGTGTACTATAATGACACTAAGTTACTTCTTTTGGTACGTTCATAGGCAAGCCATAGTCTCTTTCACGGCTATATAAAGCACTTTAATATCCAGAGAGTATTTCTAATTCGTATATAGATTCTCGCTTCCTCAGTAAATAATAGTTGAAAACATTCTTTACAATTATTTATGTCTAGATCATCTAGATATAAAATATTTATGCCTAGATAGTCTAGATATGAAATACTTATGCCTAGATAGTCTAGACATAAAATATTTATATCTAGATTTAAAAAAGACATTTAGATGTTACTAATATCACCTAGTGACTATAAATGAGATAATCATTACCTATAAAAACAAAATTTAAACTCCTTCCTATAAAGGTTCAAGTTATCTTTTCTACCATCGTTCAAAAGGAAATTATACTATTTTTAATTGGAGAAATTGTCTTGAATAACCATGTTGTGTACGTTAATGTAATATTGGATGTTTAATTTTAAATTCATTTTTGATTTTTTTCTTGTGATATTTATTCTTTCACAGTATTGTCTACAGCGACTCATACTTTTCTAATTTTGTTAAATTATATGTATGTTTTTATTTTTAAAAAAGACAAAAAGAACTATTTTTCTTTTTTTTTCAGTACATTAATAAAGACATTTTTCTATAAAAGGAGCTTGGTTGTTTTTTTTGTTGTTGTTGTTGTTGCTATGCTGTTTTTCTTGTTCGATAGCTTGCTTTTTACTTTTCAATAAATTTCTAATTAATTATTAAGAAAATAATGCAATCTTGTAGCCAATGTTTTTTTTCCTCCAATTCACAGCTAGATGAAACACCTCCTTTGTAATACAATACATTAATTTATTTAATAGTTATTTGGTTCTTGAAATAGTGTATTTTCATCAAAAATTCACTGTCATACAAAATTTTAGAACTTGATTCTTCACACTTTATCAAGAAGCATGAAAGAGATAAATCACAAAACTACATTTTTTCAATCTATACTTATAATAAAGCTCAATGTGTGTGTGTGTGTTGGCGCTCTACAGGCCAGACCGTTGGACCTACAGCTACCAAATTTGGTACATGTATGCCTTGGAGGTCCGGAATGTGCACCTCGAAGCCCTTTTTTCGAATTTTTAATTAGAATTTGAATTAATTAAAATTTAAGCGAAATTTCGACGTTTTTCCGCTATAACTTCCATAAACATGATTTTTACATCAATTTAAAGATTAAAAAATTAGCCTTCTAATGGTATCAGTGTTTTAATGTATAACTTAAGCTTCTATTTTTAACGAATTTTTAAAGAAATATTTTAACCATGTTTTTTTAGCACGTGACTGGATAAAATAAAAGAATGCCGGAAGTTCAAATAAAAAAATTTTCATCGCAAAATAAATCTAAAGATATGCAACTTTTAGCACGTGACTGGATAAAATAAAAGAAATATAAAATGTGATATTTTCTTTGAAAAATAAATGCAAAGCAAAGGTTTCTACAATCGTTTGCAATATCTAAAGCATTAAAACAATAAATCTTCTTTATTTACGGTAAACCTGATTGAATTTAGACAGGATATGCATTGAAATCCCGACTTAATGGCATATTTATGTTATCGTTTGCAATATCTGTATCATTAATTTAATACTTTTTTTCCCCTTTCTCGCTTTCTTTAAAAAAACATATTTAATATTTTGGCAACATCACCGAATTTTTGTTTTTAATATTTTGGAAGCATAACCGATGGTTAAAACTGACTGATTTATAAAATTAAAGAATATTATTAGGAAAAGGTTTACTTTCAGAACTTTCCGTCCATCATCTTAAAGAAAATATTAATTTCAGGTCAATCAATGCCCGGGATTACTTCAAGGCTAATGAATATGTGATTTAATTGAAAATTTTAGAACGCTTTACTCATGGCGAACCAGCTGGTCGCCAAAGGCGGCTAGTATTAAATATATCAAATTCAATAAATAATAGCATCAAAGTTTCATAACGCAACTGAATTCATATGTCAGTAAACAAATAAATAATTGTATTAATTAATTAATGTATCCTTAATTCATGTTTAATGTTTCGTATTATGATGAAGAATATCGAGTATAAATTTTGAAAGACATTTTTATCAATTGTTTTGAAAAAAGTTTGTAATAGATTTGCAGTTTTAGAGATATGTTGAATTACAATTATTTAAGTCATTATAGTGTGAATTATCGCGATCACATATATACTAATAAACGAACAGACAGATGCATATTTCATTGACGGATTTTTGTTGAAACTTTAAAATTAATCTAGCACTTAAGATGATAAAACTGCACACCAATCATATCCATCTGGCGTTTGAAGTTTCCGCCAATCAAATTTCAAATTCGTTCAAATTTGATATAAATCTATATATTTGGTGTAAAATCTTGTATCATATGCCATACCAATGCTGAACGCTCTTTAGATTTTACGGTTCAAAGAGAAATATTATTCCAAAATTGCGTTTTACGGAATCAAGGAGGTCTGAAATTTGTAGATTCATCAATTACTATGTTTAAATTTTCAAACTATTATTATATTTTCAATTTGTACATTAAAAAAAGCAAAACTTTGCATATTGCTTTTTTATTACAACGATTTATTTATTGAAATCATTATTTTTTTTAATCAATATCTTTTTTTTATCAATTATGATTATGCGATTATGGTTATACATTATGTATTATTTCTGCTAAATTCTGAAAAAAAAAATTATATTTGAGTTAAGAAATTTACAAATTATCATTTGCTCTTGTGCTTATTCATTTTAGATCAAATTTTCCTAAATTGAGTTTTAAGATAATGTAATTTTTTTTCTGATTTAAACTTGTCAATTTTCCCTGAATTATTTCAAAAATTGGACGCAAATGTTTTAAATTACGAGAATGATGCTTTTCTAAACTCAGAATACACAGAACAAAACAGAGAACACACACATAAAAAAATTCTCTATTTATGCAAACAAAACAAAACAGAAGGTAAAGAAAAAAATCAATTTATGTTTCTGCTTTTTTTTTTCAACAGTATCTTTCTTTTTCAGATATTGATTGAAATTAAAGAGTGGTTACAGAGCAAATTTGGGGATTTCTCTATTAGCAATAAGTATGAATGTATGTGTGTACGTCAGTTGGCACTCTACCATATAGACTGCTTTACACAAACTCGAGCAAGAAAACTTAGCACACATATATTTTCAACAATGAAAATTTGCATCCCGGTATGAAATTTTTATAAGTATTAATAATAGTTTTAATTAAATAAAAATTAAGCAGAATTTTTACAATAATTTTCATTGATAAAGTTTAAAATAAATTTTTGCATTGTTTTGAAATTCAAAAAACTAATACTTCAATCATACCAAATTCTTTGTCTTATTTTCTCAGATTTAATTAATTTTTAAAAAAATATGTTAAATGTTTTTACAATAATATATATAATTTTTAAATGGAAACTCATATTGTTTTTCTAATTCCTATTAATATTTAACCCTGGTTATTTTTTACCCTTGCTGATAATCAAAGCATGAAGATTTTAACTTATTTGAGCATTATATTTTAATGTTATTGCAAGAATTAGTAAAATTTTGAAATTTTGTTCGATTTGCAATAAAGGCTTAACTGTAAAACCAAGAAATTGCGAACTGGTTTCAACTAACAAAGCACTGTTGCTCTTCCCCCTCCCAAGGTATAATTTATATACAAAGACCGGAAATTTGGATAATGCATAACACAATAAGCAGGACGATGCAAGTTTCTAAAATAGGGTGAGGGTGACTATATGTCTACCAAAATTAGAAGCATAAAATGTTTTACAGCAAAAGACGCTAAGAACTAATTAAGCAAATCATTTAATCTTTATAATTTAGCACGATTGTTTTGAAGCAACAATCATGCCAAATAATAAAGATATTTGTATCGCATATAAAAGAAAATATCTATAACTTAAAAAGTTCATAATTATCTGACTCAAATCTAATATGAGTTCATATGATCTATGACTCAAATCTAATATAAGTTCATATGATCTATGACTCAAAAAGTTATAAAGCTGCTTTCGTACACATAATTTTGGCATCAATTAAAATAAATTAACTAAAATAATTTTTAATGATTAGATAAATTTAAATTAATTAATTAATTAAGATACATTTCGAAGTACATGTAAATAAATATATTCTGTATATCCTACTTAGTATGTGCACCACAAAACATTTCATTGCAGCTTTTCACTATTTACCAGTTAAAAGGTTAACTGAAATTTTTAGCGTCCATTAATCTCGGCAAACCAACAAATAGCCAAAACGGCTTTGAAAATAAATTAAAATATAGGCTTTGTATCTTGCATAAATTATTATCATTAATAAATCAAGCAGTTAAACAATTTATTTACAAACGAAGACTCTGCTATAAAAAGCGGCAAGTGCTTATTTGAAGCCCTGTTGCCCCCTTGGCAGACATAAAAAAAACCCTATCTCAACTCGGAAACAAATAAAAGAAGAAAAAACTAGAAACCTCTATCGTCGCTGCCATTTGCATATCGAGGTCACATTTGCATAAAAGGCCAATCTGAGCCGTTCTTCAATAAACATCTCACAAAACCCTTTCACAAACAACATCACACATACCCCAGTAAAAACATGCCCTGCCAAATCTTACAAAAACATTTTCTGCTGCAATTTCCAAGCGGGTGGAATGAACGAAAAAAAAGAACAAAATGCGCCATAAAACAAACAAATGCAAAGTGTTCGGAACCCTGCCTCCAGTTGTCCTAATTTCTTGCATCGGGGAGAGGGTGTACATCTTCCACCCCTTCCCGCGTACATATCAAAGCGACTATATAATTCTATTCTTGATAGAATTGAAGAAGAGTTTTCCAAGAGATTGGGGTGAGGGGTTCAGTTGAAGACTCTTAAAATGAAACATAGTTTCCTTCTTGGCAAGTTGCCAGGAAAAGGGGTTATTTTTCATTCTTTTCAGCGAATATTCATCAACGGAATGTTCGTGTTGGAACGACGGCAGGGTCTTCACAGGGAGAAGTAACTGCAAATACAGTTCAGTGAGGGGTAGGGTATTTTTCATTTTGAGATCAACGTCGATAACACGAGCCAGGGGATACCCGCCGTGCTTCTGAATTATCGACGCTTTATTGATTTCACTCGAAGCTGTCGATACGTTATGCCGAAAGTAGTAGGGAGGTTGGGAAAATAATAAGTAAAAATTCTGAGTCGAACAGAATGAGTTAATCTCTCTAAACATGGGTTATGGATTCATTATTTTTTTGGATTGATCACATTGCTAGTTCATTTTGATTAATATCTGTCCATTGCAGCACAGGCGCTCGATTTGCTACGTGCATTTCCTGAAAGCAAGTCTCTGAATACGTCCTTTTTCTGTAAATATTCTCAAAAATAAATGCTAAAATTTAATGAATTAAATGCACTATTTTATCAAGCACCTGGTACAATCTCTTTTGAATAATACTGTCTCAGCATGGGGGTGACTTGCAGTGATTAAGATGAGGAATTTCCAGAGATTTTTTCTAAGCACTGAAAAATCCGTAATATTCAACCCGTCAATCAACTTTGAACTGTACAGATTTTATTTGACTTCGAATCTAATGTATTTATTGTTAATGTGTCTAGTTTAGATTTGTGCATTATTCCTAGCCATCTAATTCCACTGACTTTCAGAGATTATATACATTTAAATAATATGTAAAAAACTCCTACTCAAATATTACTCATATTTTGGCGAAATGCGCGTTTCTTGTCTTATGCTCAAGAGTGTGGATGTATTCCATATTTGATAATAGGCGTAATAGCAGTATAGAATAAACACGAGGGAGTTTGCTAGGCTTAATATGGACTCCAGGATTAATGAAATGATCGTGAACATCTGCACCCACTACAAGAAGTAGAAGTCATTCGATCCTACTTGCTCATTACAACTTCCAGGAAAACCAAAAACTTGCATCCTGGAATTCTAGCTAAATCCTACATTGGGAATAATCACGCTGATTTACTATTATCCTATCTAAGCATCTAGATTAGTAGAATGACAACCGCAACAACAACACAGCGATAGAAACTAAGATTGAGTCTGGTTTAAGATCCTCACTGACCAAAAATTAATCCTGTATGAGATAGGAATGTCCCATCATTTGTATGCAGGTAGCTCTACCTAAAAACCTAGTTATGCCCATCAAGAAAGCGAGAGATTTTTTACTTATTTGGCAATTCCCATCCCTGCACTTGAAATACCCCCATTCCTCCAATAAAGGAACAGGGATAACAAATATAATAGATTAGTCTTTTTTTAGTCATGTATTATAGTTTCTAATTTTTTGACTTATTGCTTTTACTGGTTTATTCAAACATTAATCGCAATATTGAAACAATTTTTCTCATCTGCATCTCAAAAAGCAGCTATATAAAATATAGAATAAAGGTAATTGGAATATGTTTCACTAAAAAGGAGTGGAAAGTCGAAAATCTATAATTAGATGGTCACTTTAATAATGGATTATGGATTCATCCTTTTTATTTTCTCTTATACAAAATATGAAAAAAAGAAAGTATTGTAAAAAAGAATGGCCACATTTCAGATCACCTTTAATCAGAAAAATGAGGGAGGAGAGGCGAGGTTTTAGCCAGGAGAGGTGAGAGTTCAGGTGTCGTTTTTTCCATCTGACAACTGTCTAAAATTACGAAGACCATCCCAAAGTAACTCTAGTGTTGCTTTAAAGTTGAACATTAATGTAATTAAACAAAACTAAATGCTTGTGCATAAGAGAAGTGGCAAGTTTGGTAGATTAATTTGTGTGTTTAATCTGTAGGGGAGTAAAGTTTTGTAACAGCGAATTTAGAAATGAATTTTCATTGACCAATTTCTGAATTCATTAATATAAAAATTAAGTGCAAAAATGAACCAGTTTTTTGTTTGCTTAAATATTTTTTTGAAATGACGTTCAGAAAAGTTTATTTGCGCAATATTACTACTTATGGCGATAACTCAAAGGAAGAATAGGGAAATAACGTGCTCCAGTTGTCAATGATTAGGATTATCCTATACAGAACAGTTATTGCATGAATTAAAATTCATCAAATTGCTTCAAAAAATCACCCATTTCATTGTAAAACCATGGATTTTAGAATAGTTGCCGATGAAATTTGTTTTTCTTGCTTACAAAAAGATTCTTTAAAAAAATAATAAAACTGGAGGTCAGAAATTCAAAAAATAACGTCGAATCTTTTAAATATCCGAAAAGAACTCTAATAAAAACTAAAAATTAGAATATGAGGAGTCTTATTCTAATGTATATCTCTTGCTACCTGTAGACAGGTGGTTTAAAGGCAAGTTTCCTAGAGAAAATAGCTATGAGAGCTGTATTTTCCAGAATACTAAAATTATAAATCTGCATCAAAAGTCATGAACAATTTGAGAGAAATGGGTCATAAATACTTGCTTCAGTCTTCTCATACTAAATTGAAGTAATCCAGAAAACATTTTATATTGTGAGTATTCAAGAGAAGAATTCTGAACTAATTATATTAAACTGCGAACCCTCATAAAAGTAACTTAAGTTAATATGATGAAAGTTTAGCAGAAAAGAATGACATTTATAGCAAGTGTTCTTAGCATCGTAACATTAAGAAACAAAAACAATGGTTTCTATTTTGTACTTGCTAATATTTTCAAGATGAGTTCAAAATAAATCACTTGGCACAAATATTTTAAAATAAAGTAATTCTTAAGATAAAACTATATTGATAATATTTGCCAATAGAGCGGAGCACTTATGATCCAAAATGTATTTATAGAAAAGTTAAGGTTAACAAATATCAAATCAGCTACTGAAATCTCTGCTGAGCTTTTTTTATTGCAAAATATTCTTTTATACAATTTAATTTAGCAGAAAATTTAATTTAAGTCATAAATGCTGATAATGTTGGATAATTAACGAGATTACAAATGCAAGGACAATCTAAATTCCCAGTTTAGAGCTTTTTTAAAAATACATTCAATCCAGACTATTTTGATTGCGGTATTAAGTCTTGCATACAGCCGACAACCCCGTCACCACTTAACGTAGCAGTATCCGCAACGGTATTAAGTCAGTAAATAAAACAATAAAACCAAGCCAGCGTTTGTTTTCTCAACCTTTTGGTTTGCGTTAATAGAATCCAAAATTCGAAAGTAAGTTTTCATACATATTTTCGTCAATCGATTGAAATAAAAATTTGTCACAAAAATTCTGTACCAAATTTGATATATTTGTCTCGGCCTTTCTAAATTATCGTGTTTGTGTGTTTCTGAAGTTCAGACCAACAAACAGTCAACCCGTTGTTGGATTTGGCACAAAATGTAGCAGGTTTCTACACAAAAGATGTTAAATCTGTGCACCGAATTTTATCTATCTACCGTTCTTCTTTTTATAATTATCGTGCTAACTTATATTACATTCCAACAGAGGGATAAACGAACTTCCTCTGAGCAGATTTTATGACAGAATGAAAATTTTATGGAAAGACTGTGTACCAAATTTCAGCTGTCTAACTCAAAGCATTTTTGAGTTATTTTTATCTCAGACAAACAGATGGACACTATAGTAATTGCCAAATATTTTTTAATGTTTACTGTACTTTCTCCATACTATGTAAGATTAAGTCCATTATTATAATTTCTTCCATTACGTGTATAGTTAAAAAAAAGGAATAAAAAATTGTAAAAATGAAAATTTGCACCATATATTGCTGGCTGTTTATATCGTTGAAAAGTTGGGAATTAACCTTATTTCTGAAAAAAATATTATATAAATTTAAATCGTCAGCCTCAAAAATAGACTGAAGCAGTTAAAACTTCATCGACAATTGGATTTTTTTCTCATTTCCTACTTGATACAACTAAAACTTTCAGCGATTTCCTTAGAAATCCCAAATCCTTTAACCACCTACTGCTAGCATAATTACGAAAGTGCATGCGCATTTATATTCCCAAGCAGCAATCACCTCCTGTCAATCCTTTCTTAATACAGCCCATTTATGCCTTAACGCCTCACTAAAGTTTGTATCTTTTACAACCCCATACTTGTCACAAACAATTACTTAAAATGTTTGCCCATACACGAATCACGGGCTCAATAAATCGATTCGTCACCACGCATTGAGAAGTCTCGCCAACTTGGCGCCAAAGACAATTGCAACCCTCACATCTGATTGAAGCTGCAGAGGACTAGAAGCCCGAGAGACAATGACTTGTAAAACCATTCAAGAACTTTGCAGGATGTCAGCATGATCAAGTACGGAGTGAAGGGAAAATAGTATAATCAACCGGACTCTTGAACTAAGAGATCTCACGTGATCTCAAAGGAAGCGCTAGGAGTGGGTGGGGGAGAAGGTATTGATTTTCTACTTTTGGAAACCTTGAAAGGTTTCCTTTGCGTAGTTAATGAACAGGAGCGAAAGATTATAGTACGTCTTGAAGCTGGAGATAATGGGCAGTATGGGTGGAAAAATATGATTTTCTACAACTTATGGGAGGTCATGAATGGGTATTCATTATTCTCAGGTATCATTACTTTTTTTCATTCAGGGAGTATCACCGGTACGCAACTCAGAATTGTTGAAATAGTTAACTGCTTAGGGGCACCACTACCATTCGGAGACCCAAAAAATTTTGAAAGAGGTGGTTTAGGGCAATCTAATGTTGCTATTTCGTCATGTTTATAAGAATCATACAATCGAACTTATTTCTGTAAAAGTCAAATATTTCGAAAGTTTATTTCTACAATCTCAATTTTTCATGTCTTTAAATTCAATAACAATACTATTTCTCGTATTTTATCTATGTGTTTAAAACTGATTGGCTCCCAGGCAACATTTTTGGATACTCACTTCAAAGTGTCTGATTACCAGCCTGAAAAAGTATTAAAGTAATTAAATTCTTTTTAAATGTTAAATACTCGTTTAAACTTTCTGTTCATGAATATAATTATTTTATTTATTGAATTTATTATATCTACACAACCCTGATACTGCCTCACTTACTGATTGAAACCTTTTATTTTTAATTTGGAAGTTTCACAGTTATCTAACTCAGGACTGAGAAAATAGGTAATTCCCTAAAGACACCAGAACTTTTTGGGACTCCAAGATATTCTGAAATAGTTTGCTTTTAGGATAATCTAATTTTGTTATTTCATCGCATTTATAAAAGCATGTAATTGAAATTATTTCAGTAAAAATCAAATATTTCAGAACATTATCCTTGGTTCTCTAATTAATTAATTAATCGATTTGAAGTTGACTGACTCACAGTCAACGCTTTTAGAGACTCACTTTGGAATGACAGATTCATAGACTGACAAAAATTAGATTAAAGTATTTAAATTGTGTTAAAAGGCTGAATAATTGTTTAAGCATTTTGTTCATGAATACATTTTTTTATCAATACAATTTCTTATAATCACACAGCACTGATACCGTCTCCTTTAAAGGTAACTGGAAATTAAAAGTTTTATTACTGAAGTTTGTCATAAAATTTGAGGCTTTAAAATTGTTTTACAGGGATTGAGTCAAGCTTAATAAAAATTACAGAGAATTTGAAAGTTGAGGGAGAGATACGGATGCTCCAATTTTCTGAATTCTTGCATTTTCTGAAAGCTCCATAAGGCTTAATCCGAAATGTGCTACAGCTAAAAGAATTTTTGAAACTAAGACTAAATTTGTTTAGTATTTTTTGTTCAGTAATCGCTATTACATCAATACGAGTTAATAATAATATGTTTCATATTTGAAATTGGAAAAACAATTGCTTAACAAATGGTAGTATTAGCCCCTTGATTTCCTCATCTACTTTTATAATATGCTGTGTTTTATATTTAGCCTCATCTTTGAATGAAAAAAATCAACTATGCAATACGTACTTTTTTCTGTAGTTCCATTGGACATAAATTTTAATATAAGTTTAATAGAAGTTTGGTGACAATATCACATTCTATATTTACTCCCGCTATTTTGTTGCCATTTTTTTAAATTTTCGCTTTCTCATACACACGGATAAAAATAATTCAATCAATCACACAAGAAATCAATTCTAGGATGTATTTCATTCAAATTCAGTACGAATATACCGTTCTAATATTAAATGCTTAAACGAAATTTCAATCATTTTATTCCTTCCATTTTTACTTTGTAGTATTAAAGTATAGAGGAAAATATTGTAAACATCAAAAAATTAGAACTCGAGATTTTGAGGAATCTCTACGTTTTAGAGACTGCCATGTTCGGAAAACCTATTTTTGGAAAATGTATGTCTTTGACAAAGATTACACAAAACCACTTTGAGCAAGGAAAATGAAATTTGGTATATCATCTTTACATCAGAATTGCAGATTTTCATCAAACTTTGTGCAATTTCTATTCAGAGGAAATATATTTATAGGCAAATACAGTGAGACTATAAAACAAAGGGAACTAATTACATAAAAGTCGATTACATAAGTCGATACACAGAATAAATAAGTCGATTACATAAAATCGATACACAGATTTGTCTGTACTTCTGTTCGAATATAAGTTAATAGGATAGAACGAAAGAGAGAACGAAAAGAGTGAAAGAACAATACAAAACGAAGAGAGCTAGATATATGAAAGTTGGGGCACAAATTTAAAATCTATAATGTCGATACCTAAAAACCGTTGACAAATTGGGTATTCATCTGCCGATCTATACTTTCAGAAACATGTAAACGCGATAACTCAAAAACGATAACAAATGACAATGATTTTAAATTTCGTATGTGATTTTGAGGTTGCAATTGTAACTTTTTTGCTAAATTTTAATTCCAGTTGCGGAAAAATGCTTCTAAAGTACAAATTCATCTGTATTATATAGTATAAGAGAAAGTTTTGGGAAGTTACTCTCACTAGTTAAGTCACGGTTATCATGTTCTGTTAGGGGGATAGAGAGAGCGATCAGTAATCGATCACATTTTAACTTTTTGGCCCTTTCTTCAATCGTTCATCCATGGCTAAACAAGTGCATACGGCTTTCAGTGCCCATTGCTTTTCCATCCCTTAGAATATTTCACTTCAAAAACTGACATTAATCCACTAAGCCTGGAAGAAAAGAAGCCTCCACTCTCTTTTTGACTTATGGATCCTGGGGAATCTATGCCCCATTGCTCGGTCTTAACATTATAGTCGTCCTCACAAAGACGAATTGGTCGAAAAATTTCTCGTAGACAGACTTCGTCCATCATACGAAGCTGAATTAAAAGTTTATTATTAAGTAAAAACATTCATTTTAGCTCTTTCAATTTTTCCACTCACAAACAGGCAGATGTGATTTCAAGAATGCTTTGCTTTCGTACAAACATTGAAATTGGAGATGCGTCATTGTTTCGTAAATGAGGTTGCGATGTTCCATCTTTTTACTTTCCCGCATACGAAATATAGAGAAAGTATAGTATTCATCAAAATACCTGAACCCGTTTTAGATCTACCTGTTTCCTGAGTTCGAAAGATACATTTTTGGAAATTGTTCGTTTGTCTGTCTTTTGTGACAATCGTAGCTCTAAAATGCTTTGAACTAGACTGTTGAAAATTGGTAAGTGGTCTTTACACCTAATTCTCAGATAAATATCAAATTAAAAAAAAAATTCAAAGAAAATCCATCTGTGCGGTATTCGAATGTAAGCTGAAACGATAACTGTAAAATAAAGAGAGCAAGATCAATAAAAATCAGTACTCAGATTTATAATACAACTATGATGTAGACACCTGTCAAATTTTGAAACAAATCATATAATGGGTTGACCGCCTATCGTTCTCCACTTTCCGAAACACGTAAATGCGATAATTC
The DNA here is from genome assembly GCA_026543055.1 of Argiope trifasciata. NCBI lineage: Eukaryota > Metazoa > Arthropoda > Arachnida > Araneae > Araneidae > Argiope > Argiope trifasciata. The sequence goes on along the minus strand of JAPMOQ010061697.1, from coordinate 353,927 downwards.
AAAAACGAAAATAATTATTAAATTTGGGATAGGATTTTCTGACTACAGGCACAGCTTTCTGTCTTGTTTCAATCTGTTGAAAAAATGTATCAAAGAGAAATATTTGATTCTCTTATACTATTAACAGCATTACAGAGGTTAATCGCCAAATCTCTACCTCAAAGATAAGACGATAGTTTACGTAAAAATGCCCATTTTAAGATGAATATCTCCTAACTATTGTAAGCCAATGCCATGTAAATTGTTCCTGGCATGATAAACTTATTAGAGAGTATAAGAAACAGTTTTTGAGAGACCACTCTCAATGATTTATATTTCATAAACAAGGAATTAAAAACTGCCACAAACATAGAAAAGGTATCTTATTTTTTACGTTAATGAAAGGGGATGTTCATTTCAGGTAGATTTTGTTTGCCAAGATTTCAGTCTTTGGGGCTGGGATAAACTTATGAATTGGAATTTTTGAAAGCCAGTTCGAATATATTTTGAGCACGAATATATATTCTTTTTTGTTATACTTACGAAGTTCATCAAGAGGTTTCTGAAATTCTATTGTTGGTTCCATCAAGAACACAAATTTTCTCAAAAGAACTCATATTTGCTGTCCAAGGCATTTGGTATTATGAATCCATTTTTCCCATTTCGATGTATTTTTAATTTATTCAATATATTGAAGAATTATTTTAAATTTATTTTATATAAGTTTAGGAAAATATATATTTATAATTCAATGATTTATTAATCTCATGACATCCATGTTGATTAAATTGCTCATCTCAGACATCCATGTTTGTGAATAATATAATATAAATAGATGCTCTGCACTTATAAATAATATAATAGCAAAGTGAATGATGTGAAAGTGAAAGGAGGCAGTTCAATTATATTCGACAATTTATGACAATTTTTCTAATTTTTTTATAATTAGACAATTCTTACTGTTTTTGCTAGGAAATTTAGACAATTAAGGTTCTAATTTCTAAATTTTAAATATTCTAAAATGATGCAATGCATTTTGAACCCTCTATTGTGCGTCATTAATTTAAATAAATCACTTCACGAGACATTAAACATATAGATATTTAATCGTTATCGTACCTGTTTATTTAAACCTATAACCGTAGCTAATACGCGAATATAAAAATTAATACATGACATAAATACGTGTCATTATGTTTGTAATGGTGATGGTCTCAAGTCCTGTAATGACCATCTAAGTATTTACATCATATCTGTAAATAGTTCATCATGTGTTTCATTTTATTTCCTCTTAATAAATTATGTTTAATTTAAACCTTACTTTTATCGGACTCAATCTTTTGAGATTATTATTTGTCACATTTACTCTAATGTCAAACGGCTGAATTCCTAACCGTTATACACTGAAGTGACAAAAGTCATAGGATAGCAATATGCAAATATATAGATGGCAGTAGTATCGCAGCGAAAAAGTATAAATGCGCAGTTCGTTTTCCAGAGCTTTCATTTGTGTTCAAGTTATTCATGTGAACAGGTTTTTCGTGATTTATGGCGGCACGACGAGAATTAACAGACTTTGGACGTGGAATGTTAGTTGGAGCTAGACGCGTGGGTCATTCCATTGCGGATATCGTTAGTGAATTCAACATTCCGAGATCCACAGTATCAAGAGTGTGCCGAGAGTATGAAATTTCAGGCAGCAATCCCATCATGGACAGCGCAGTGGGCGACCACCTGCACTTAACGACCGAGACCGCCGACGTCTCTGTAGAATGTTAATAGACACGCAACACTTCGTCAAATAACTGTAGGAATCAATGTGGGACGTACGAGGGACGTGTCCGATAGGACTGTGCGGCGAAATTTGTCTTCCTTGGGCTATGACAGCAGAAGACCTACTCGAGTGCCTTTAATGACAGCACGACATCGCCTGCAGCGACTCTCCTGGGCTCGTGAGCATATCGACTGGTCCCTAGACTAGTGGAAAACCGTGGTCTGGTCAGATGAGTCACGATTTCAGTTGTTACGAGCTGATGGTAGAGTTCGAGTGGGGCGCAGACCCCACGAAGCTATGGACCCAAACTGTCAGCAAGGCACTGTTCAAGCTGGTGGTGGCTGCATTATGATGTGGGCTGTTTTTACATGGCATGGACTCGGTCCTCTGGTGCAACTGAACCAATCATTGACTGGAAACGGTTATGTTCAGCTGCTTGCAGATCACTTGCAGCCGTTCATGGACTTCACGTATCCACACAACGATGGGATTTTTATGGATGACAATGCGCCATGTCACCGGGCCAGAACTGTTCGCGATTCGTTTGAAGAACATTCCGGACAATTCCAGCGCATGATCTGGCCACCTAGATCACCCGATATGAATCCCATCGAGCATTTATGGGACATCATCGAAAGGTCCGTTCGTGCCCAAACTCCTGCACCATCCATACTTTCACAATTATGGACGTCTATACAGACAGCATAGTTCAATATGACACGTATAACTCCATGACACGTCGAGTTGTTGCACTTCGCCGGGCAATATTAGGACCGACACGATATTAACAGTCATCCCATGACTTTTGTCACTTCAGTGTATAATATATCTCTTTAACAGCTTTCAAAATTGCTTATTTGACAATTAGGCAAATAGCATTGTTTGGTTGACTGTTTGAAACCTCTTTTAAGCTTACAACTCCTAGCGCTTCCTGGATTCCTATTCGGAATTTTTCCATGGAATTGCATAGGCCAGACTTTACAATCTAATTACGGGATTGATTGCGCCTTTCTCTCTTGTATCTCAATACAAAAAATTTACTTTTCATTCCTTCATTCAATCACAAATTAGAAATATTAATCAATTAATTTACATATAATTTTTTTCTGTGCTTGCTGTACGTTTTAATTTCTCTTACATGAAGCATATAAACAAATAGCAAGAAACGGACGAATCTTTTCATTCTAAACATCTCCGAGTCTGAAAAAAAGGCAGATTTGGAACTATGCTGATATGTGCGCAGGGGATCCATAAGACAGTTTTTTGGCACAAATTAGTCACATATTTTTAAAAAGGAAATCCCCACCACCACCACCGAGTTAAACTTTTATTGGAATTTCAATTAATTAAAAACTAAGATAGATTTTAATGGGTTTTTTCGCATAAGTTTCGAAATTAATTTTGGATTAAAGTTAATTTTTAAGCAATTTTAAAATTCAAAAAATTGTTATTTATTGTTAATGTTTAAAAATATATTTGTATAACTTCTGGGAAAAGATTTTATACCTGCAATGAAATTCAATCTATACCTTATCTTATTGATTTACACGTTATTGTAAAGAAAGAAAATTAATTAAATTAAATTTGAACAATAGAGAATTTTAATTGTTTAAAAATATTTGTAGTTTGGCAAAATCGCTTCAATTGTTAATCTTGAAAATTCAGCCAATGATGGGGTTTGGGGATAACTCTACGAACTTTACGTAGAGTGAATATGTGGTAATGAGATGGCTGATAAGAGTGCCAAATCTGCTCTCTTATATGCTACTCATACCTGCATGAGCTTATACCACTGACAAACACTCATACCTGCATGAGCTCATACCACTGACAAACACTCATACCTGCATGCGATTTGAAGAAACAACCAAAAGGCTGCCTTTACATAAATTGACAAACACAATGGACTCGGAAATTCTAAATAAACTTCATGCTTATTAAGAAACTATTACAGAAAATTGGTTTTCTTTGATTTATTGAAAATATGACGCAGTTTTAATTCGTCTGAGAATCGGTCACTGAGGCCGCGGTAGCCTGGTTGATAGAGCGTCAGTCTCGTAACCGAAAGGTCACGGGTTCTGTCCTCGTCTTGACCAAAGACCGCCGTGTTGGCTAATGGCAGTTGGGGCACGTTAAATAGGTCGAGACTGCAAAGTCCTCCAAGTTCCCGTAACAAAACGATACCTCTAGGGGTACTGAATCAGGGATGAGTCGGTCTCTGATTTGGATCTAAATTCCGACTTATTGATGGATGAATGAGTGTATGAATGAGTTCGACCACCCCCTTAAAAGGGCTGTGTCGTGTGTGTGAGCTAGAAGGTGGACTTCTGCCTCTGGGTGCTCAGGGGTCTTTACCCTCAAAAGCTACCGCACCCCCTTTCCGTGAAAAACACGGACACGACAACAACATCATTCACTCTAGATTCACACATAGATAGACATCTGTTATTAAATGATCAATCGTCGATATGCCCCCCTTCTAACTGTGGAATAACAGTTTAACATATCCTTATTGAATGTCCATATTTTAATACTTGTTTTACTTTAAAACAACAACAGTGACTTTGCCATTGATGCTTGTCAAAGATCCATATAAGAACCTTTTTGTCTTTTTAAAATCTATAGGTTTTTATTCATTAATTTGAACTCACTATTATAGCTTTATTATGACTTTTTGTAATTTGTCATTGTTTTACCAATGGTTCTTTTGTATCGCTTTTATAGAAATTGTTTTTATTCGACTTTGAATTAGAGGTAAATTTGCTTGGCGCAACCATTGGTTCCTGTGCCATAAAATATCAAACCAACTAACCAAACTTTAGGAGAGTGGACAATCACCTTCAATTATCTATTAACGGGGCATAAAATTTCATATTAAACAACAAATTTCGAAATCAATACAATGGTTATTATTAGGAGATGCTGTCATTTTTTTCGCTTTAAAGAATGTAAAATGAAGTAAGGAATTCAAGATGCCTTTTAAAAATAAAAATTGTTGAAAAGCAAACGAATACTTATGGTGTATCTGGAAACATAAGCGTTCATACGAGAAAAAAAAACTAGCGATATTTGACCAATAATTGCGAGTGGAGATCTAATTTTCGTGTTTCTTTTTTTTATTTCAAATATAAGAGTAAATAATCAAATTTCGCTTAAACAGTACATCTCATAATAAATGATTCGCATAATATTTAAATGTTTAAAAAAAATTCTCTTAGCGAGCAGTGTTTAGCAAAACGAGTGGCGAGGAGATAAGATAACGTCATATAAATCTCGGCATCAGTTTGTTTGTTGATTGCTTTTTAAAAATAAAATTAAAATAGTAAAATATATAATTAATTAAAGCACTGATGGAAAAAAAAAATAAGATATGGTTTTCACATTAGAAAATGAGGAATGCTCATTTCAGAACTATACGAGCACAAATACAGGCCTGGTTGGTAAGACGCCGGATTCGCCTCCCTTAGGTTGTGCGTTCAAATCCGCCAGCCGAAGACTCCCTGTGTGTGGTGATGAATGGCGCCCGTATAAATCGGTCGTGGTCACAAAATCCTCCATGTCAAGAGTATTCCACTGAGAATATTGGATCAGAAGGGATCGTTTTCTCTGGTTCAGATCTAAATTACAATCCGTTTATGAATGAATGAATGAATGAAGTCCTCCCAATAAAAAGGGTTGTAATCCTTCAGTAATTAAGTCATACTATTCAAGGATGACACTACTGAAAACAAGAGGTGCAAAAATGTCGGGCTTGTCAATGGCAAATGCCATCAGAAACAACAACGTGACACAAATGCAAGCACAGCAGTTGCTGCATTCTGCGTCACAATAAGAAGTTGAGGAGAATGAGATGAAATGAAAGAAAAAGATAAAAGTCTCGTCAATAAAAGAAAGAGATAAAAGTCTCATATAGCATCAATCTTTTTGAGAAATAAGATGCTGAAAACTCAGAAAATAGCTACATTGAATGATTAAAAAAATTACCTTCACCAGGCAGCAACTTCAGTTCTACAAGTTTCTTAAACGATAATGCAACCTCTTATTTTGAAGAGAGGCAAAAACAAATATGTATAGACAATTTTCTATTAAAAACATATTATGAATAATAAATAGCATTATTATAAATTTATTTGAGTATTCTTTTCAGAATTTAACGTATCATCTTACTTTTTTTCCCGACGGATTTCTACGGCAAATTTTTTCCGTTTCATGAGTATTTCATAATATGAACAAAATTTAAGAATGAATTTTATTCTCTAAACAAGGTTGCTCTGCAGTTTCTCCAGAAATATGTAGACTAATAATAAATAATTGCCATTTTAAATTCTAAGCAAATATATGCAATGCTTTGAGATTTATTAGGTTCATACCTTGTACTTTTAAATTGAATTTACTGACATGCGATTGGCAGTTCGCGTAACCTGTGTCGAGTTGAATTATCTGAGTCACTCGTCCCAGAATTAATTTTTTGATATTTTAATTGGTAATGAAGACGAAAAAGCAATTAATTTAAAGGTCAAAATTTATTTAGGCCTTCAGATTCAAAACTCATTCAGTACTTCAGCTGTATTTTCTTTTTTTGATGATTGCACTAATCATAAATGTTCTCAATATTCAGATTTCCTTTAAAATAAAATGGTTGGATAAATTCATAGGTCAAAAGATTAGTTGTAATTGACCATAATAAATTTCATATAAAAAAGAACTCTAAATAATTATAATTACATTTTAGTGATTTTTACAACATATAGAAATTGAGTTCGTATCTAACTAATAAAAGCAATTAATTCCCTCATTTACTTTGTAACAGATAGCTTTATAAGATATCTTTTAATATGTCTTTAGATTGATGTCTAGTCTAGTCTACAGATACACTAGACAGACGTATAAGATATCGCAGCGTCACATTGATTTTCCGGTAATTTCTCTTAAGGTCTTAAACCGATCTTCAATCTACCAGCTAAGCAGTTCTATGAATGTTAAATTTTCTAGAGGGATCTTCAGAAGATTGATTATTCATTAAGAACACTTTTTTTTTTCTTTTTGGGACAACATTTGGACTGACCTCTTGTCTGCCATTAAAAAAATACCCGGAATTCGATATTTTCAGACAGACATCTGAGTCAACCCTTGGTAGCAAAAAGTGTCTCATGGATACCCTCCAGTAAACAAGTCCATTTGGTGAGGTGAAGGCACTGACTGAAAAGGGGGACAAGAGGCTCCCCAAACACCCAAAAAAGAATGCATCAGAGGGCTGTCTGAGACAGGCGCCAAGGATTCTAGACCCTCAGTGTTCGTCTGCTCCTTTTCTTCCTTCGTCGCCCTAGATTTCACAATGACCCCACTCCCCTTCGTACCCTCAATCTAAATTTCTGTTTGGCCCTCAAGACCACTGCCAGTGCCAAGTGCTATCGATCCGGCCTCGCGCAAACAATGCGAGACCGATTCTCGGAAGAAAACCCTGTACAACTCAGTTGAATTATTCTAACTCGGTTGGGAGATTTGCTTGGGTCACTTGTTGAGACAAAAGAATCGAGAGTAATTGATGAGGGTCACAGATTATGACCTTTATAGGAATCTAGTTATATATTCTGGAACAGAATTAAATCCTTTAGGGCTCATGGGCAGTGGAAACTTTAACAACCCTTTTACCTCTCCAATTTCCAAAATCAAATTTTTTGTAGTTGTTGATTTTAATAAAATCTCTTCAAGATATCTTTTTTAAATAACAGATATTATGGTAATTTTAAATCGAAAAATAAAAACAAGGTTCATCTTCAGGAGAGTTTATGAATAACTTTAAATTAAATGGAATATTTAGAAAAAAAATGTTAAGGCATTGTAAATGCTTTAATATAAAATTTGAAGAAGTTATTGACTTGTCCTTATGTCGACCAACTGCAAAACAAATGAGGCGGTGTAAATTTGCAAACAAATTTGAAAATATGAAAAAGAAAATCCCTCAAAACATTGTTCTGATTTCTAATGATATTCAATTTTTATTTGAATAAGTGCAAGTCCATTGTTGTTTTAAATGATATGATTCTAAATAACTAAATTACCCAAATGATTATGCAAAAATAAATACCAACCTAGAACTTTTCAAAATTGTAAGATACCAATTCAGTTATCTTTGCATAGTTGATACCTTGTCCCTATCTGAAAGGGGATTAGACTAGAGGTAGCAGTTTTCCCCTTGAATGGCTTAATAAACAAATAACAATAAACAAATAAATTTGAATAAACAAAAGTCCAGTGGAAATAATCAATCGCAATAACAAGAAGATACCGAAAGATGACACGATGTATGTTTCACAAGATCGAATAATATTGTTCGGTCTATATATTTAAAGGTGACTGTCCATTTGTTTATTTGAACTTTATATAATCGCACAAAATTGAACAAAATTTGGCATAGCGCCAAGAAAGATTAAATGCACAGTTAAAAAATTTCCACGCCACTTTTGAGAAGATAAAAAAGAAGGGGAAATTATTTTACTTTTCTTTTGCATAATTTTAGAACATACTATCGCAACACAAAAACCCTTTTTGTCTGTTAAAATCAATATTGCCTTTTGTAACCATGGCAGAATAAAATCTAGTTCCATTTGTCTAGTTCCATCTTAAGCATATTGTTAAGAAAAATATCCACAATTTGAACGAGTGTGCTAGAAAAGTACAACACCCACCATAACAGATAAAAGAAGTTTTATTCTGCATGAAAAACACGATGGTTAAATATAGTCAAAATATCCATAACACTACCGCTTTCATATATAGCAGCACACAAGCAGAAAATTGCTATTTAACAGCGGCAATAACACACAGATTGTTGTTACTGGCGATAGCTAGGATCGAACTCGGGATCTTATGGTTGGTAGCCTGATGACATAACCACAAGACTAAAAGCGATCACTCAGTCTTGAGGATGTTATCTAGCTTATGAAGCTTCCACTACAATACTCCCCCTCCCGTGAAAGGTGAGACGAACAATATTTTGTTGCTGATTTGTGGTGATCTTATTGGCTGTTGAATTTTTAATGCGTCTTACCCATTTTTTTGAATGATTATTTATCATCTTTTATTTATTTGCTGATTATTTATCAGTCTTTTTTATTTGCTGATTATTTATCAGCTTGATTTATTTTTATTTGGCTGATTATTTATCGCCGTTTTTATTTAAAAAATTTCTGCTAGAGGGCGCTACAACAGCTGAATGAAGGTTGCGTTTTGTTTTGCTTGTTTATTTTCCTCGTCCTAGGTCACCAATGTTGCTACTGGCGATAGCTAGAATCGAACTCGGGACCTTATGGCTGGTAGCCTGATGACATGACCACTAGACTAAAAGTGATCACTCAGTCTTGAGGATGTTATGTGGCTTATGAAGCTTCCACTACAAGATCTCAGAGAATCAAGGAGAGACTTCGCTCATTTACTCGCTTGTTCAACTCAATCATATCTCTCTTCTCCACTTCACTTTTCATAGCTTTTGTGGTAGCTCATCAAATATTCTCGAACATAAGTGGGAACGTGAATACAAAGGGAATGATTGCTAGCTTTTTAATTATTCTTTCATATTTATCGTCTAATTCACAAATAGTTGCCAAGGTCAGGGGTCACTGACGCTTCATCCATTCAGGAACCCTTAATAAAACTGTAAAACAACCTTCCTTGTATAAACACTTACTGCGCAGGAAAATAATATTATGAATTTGTAATATTGTTGTTTATAATTAAAAATTCGTGCTTCAAAAAAAATTGAATTCTTTTGCTACCAATTGTTGACATCGCCATCAATGTCGTAATATAAATCATATCACTGATTCTCCGACTTAAACTGGATTTTGAATCCTTCAGTACTAATTTGAAACCTTCAGCACTAAAGTCGTGATCGAATCACCATATCTGGAGTTAAGTTACTCCTGTTTTTTTAAGCGGACTTTATAACGTGAATTCGAGGTCAGATGACGAGAATAATATTAGATCCGGATTCCTCTTATTTTTTAACTCCACACAAGCGGGAACTCTTAACTTGAATGGATGAAAAAGTATCAGGTCAATGTGCACACCATTACTTAGGCATAATTGAGTTTCGAAACTGAGACCTTCGGATTCCGAAATCAACAAGGCAAGTAGAATGCCCGAGGCTCTAGTGATATGTGGATCACTACCTTTGAGTCGTGATTGACTTTCTATTAGATTTCGACTTGCACCACTTCTTCGCGCCATTACGTTTTTACCCTTTAATCTTTCTTTTTTATTCCACCCATCCTTTCCTTCTCCACCACCCCCTAATGGAGTTGGAAGCAGTGGTCACGTGACTAGAATCATTTGTCAACCTTTAGATAGGTCAGCTCCTTCTTTTCGATTACTGACTGGCCTTTCCCTCCTTTTTTTATTATTCCAGAGGAAAGCTCACTCTAATGTGGGTGGAGAAAAATTTATGAATCCCATTTCAGTATAAGACGTAGGAAGGAAAAAAAAGCACTTTACCTGAGTTTTTACAACGCAGATAAATATTCAGTGGGCAGTTATCGGAGCCTTAATCGGAAAAGGTTTTCCGGGAAAAAATTTTTTCCATCACAGGGATTCTAAAAATAGGTAATTCCGTAATTCTAGCAATTTGGCGGGAGAAAAAAAAAATTACCGTTGAACTTTAAACAATTGTTAAGTTGGTATAAAAACCTGATCTAAGCTTTTTATCAATTCATGTTTATTCGATAATTAATGTTTATTTTTTATAATACTCGATTTTATGTTAGAATACATTCGAAAGCAATACTTGGTTATATTGCCGCGTTGAAACGGAACATCGCCGAGTCTGCATAGCTGAATGGTTGTGAGGTTGGACTCATAGTCAGGAGATCATGTGTTCTTATCTCAGTACACAAGATTTGTTTAAGTATCTTTCCTTGATTTGTCTTTTTATTTATTTCGTGTTGCAGAAGATTCTGAGCCTTTCCTTAATTTACCAAATAAGTGTTCTGAACTTTTCTTACTGTCTCCTGTAAAGTATTCTGGAATTTCCCCTACTTGTATAAAAGTTGAAGATCACTCAGTCACAGTGTTCTTAGTTCAGAGTTGAATTAATAAATTGATTTAATTCTACTGCCTGTGTCTTCTTGAGTTCTATCTACGTGGCAAAGTCATACGACTTCAATGTTATTTCCAAAAGGAGCTTTTTGGGTTCATAGTACAATAAATGAAATTCGGCTTGCATTTTTAGACATTTACACTTAACCTTACATGTTTCATACTTACATTGTACAAGCCATACGCAATGAGTCATAGCAATCCACAACGAGGCAGAAGAGTTTACAGATTACAAAAGAGAGAAATACTTTTCCCGATTATTATATACCATGAGATAAGGATAGGGATTTCTTTACACTTGTTGATTTAGGTAAATACACGTCACTAACTCAGCGATCCGCCTAAAGGCACAGAGAGTTTTAAAAAACTGAATGACCGGATTGATTCAACAGCAAAAACGGTGGGAACTGTAGTTGAATCTCAAAGGCCATTACCAGCCACTGTACAACCCTTCCTTAAGGAAGTACCTCCAGTAATAAATGGGAGCAGTTGAGGCAAAGAAGAAATAAATATTTTTGAAATAGTTTGTTTAATCTGGCAGATTTTTATCAATTCAGTTGGAGTGTGGGAACTTGCCGACTTTTATATATATATATATATATATGAGACTAAAATTTAAAATTAAAATTAAAAAAAAGCTATCATTGTATTTAGTGTGCACGAATGCAGCTACTACTAAAATCCAGTTGAATCACATTAATTAGCAATATAAGAGAAAACAAAACTTAGAATGGAAACGGAACTAAAAATAGGAATCGTCTGTGAAGCTATATAGTCCCTAAAACCCTTGATAGATTTATTTTTGTCCAGTAGGTCCCTTGTGATTGCTGTCTGTAGTCTTTCTCTAAAACCCAAAAAAATAAAAGAGGCGAAGGGCTAATAAAAACGCTACTCACAGTGAATAATATGCACACGTACACGAGTCAGGAAACTCATACAAAACTAAAAACTCTATTAAAATTCCGACCTCTATTATATCGGGGCATTAAAAACCGATTACTCCGTGTTCGCTTCCAATTTCGAGTCCCTCCTTTCTCAATAAAGGGAAGTAAACTCCCGTCGAGTAATTATACTCCCTCCCATAGCAGTGAGTTACAGGGTCACCCCCTTCCTCGAATGAGTTTGTTTCCTGCCCGCCACGGAAATATCCCCACCGATTGTAGAGCAATTAACGAGAAATTACGAACCTGTGGGAAGAGAGAAGATTCTATTTCCACGCTGATAGAATCAGTGCTGCCGCAATTTGCCGCGGGGAGCAAGCGGTTAATTCCATTGTTCTTTTGTTTGTGCTCGCGGGGTCAAAGCGGAAAGACCGTTCCCGATGGCACGTGTTTCGAATGTTTTTTCACAAGGCTTTGCAAGTATTCGATTCTGAAGAGCATCTTCATGTCATGTGTCACAGCCAAAGTGTTCGTTCAAGTTGCCCCTCATACATTTGAAAGGATGAGAATTTTTTCTTCTTCTGGAGTTACTCATGTTTGGAGAAAGATTGTGAGTCCTGATTATTTCGTTGAATTACATTAAAATTTGCGAATAAAAAACTATAACAAGTTATTACTTGAGGAGTAATATTGCTTTTTTACGATAGAAGCAAATGAGAGAAAAATTTCAATTAATTTTTTAGTTAAAATTTTCGCACTATATCTGATCATTATTAAAGGCCTTAATCAGCATATAATTTGAGTTTAAACTTATTTCATCTACAAAAAAATCTTATGTAAGCATTAAATTTTATTCGCTTCGTGGTTGGTAGATAGTAGGTCACCTAACCCATGACATTTGTGGTTTGTTTTGCCAGTGTTGTTTGAAATATTTAATGAAAATTATTGTTACGTGGTAGTAATAATTTATACTGCACTTGATAATGAAGTGGGGGTAAAAAAAGGAAAATTAAAGCTTTAACTAATATCAAATTAACAGCAAATATGTTTAAAGCAATACTGTTTGTTAATTCTACATTCAGAAACAACGTTTTTTTTCTGCCATTTTTCTTCCATTCTTACAGCTAAAGTTAGAGATATGACAAGCTCTGGATTAACTGGTAGTCCCAAATAAATATATCCTAATTTTCGGATAGTTATTCTATTTTAATTTCACTTAAAAGCGTCAATTTCTATTCGCCTAAGATTATTCAATGACTAGTCTGAAACATTTATACAAGGAAAAAATCTGAACTATAAAATCTCTCTTCTAAATGTACCTGGCCACTCTAGTATCACATAAAACGAAAAAGCAGACGCTCTTATAAAAGTAGTCAAGGAATATACGCCATTCATTGTGTGGATCTCCCCGGAGGATACGATCTCCTATCTGAAAAAGAACTCTGCGGAAATCGCCTCAAATAATAATAACAGGAGCAAATATCTAGCTTTGATCGAAGATTTCTCAGACATCAACACAATCACTAATTGGACTAGAAGTAGGATTCAAGATAAACTTATTGTATTGGTGATTTGTAAAATAATTATGACTCCAAGTCTTCTTCACAGGTTCACTCTCTCAGACAACCCCCTGTGCATCAAAATGCAATAAAGACTACGAATTTTTTATATTTCTTGTTAAAATGTTCAACATATACAGTCAGAGCTCTGGAAAAAACTTCACATCGAACAGCCAAACATTTCTTTTG
>JAPMOQ010061697.1:304304-332007 GCA_026543055.1 Argiope trifasciata | reverse complement strand
ATCCCTTTCCACTATTCTATTTAATTAATTCAACAGAAGCTTTGTAAAATTGCTGAATCGGCTAAAAGTCGACAAATTCCCCCACTCTGTGTGAAGGGATATTAACTATCCAGCCAAACACGTTCTTTTAAAATATCCCTATGCTTCAGTTATCAGTATCGACACGTGTGAGAAATCCCTATCAGCATCTGAATAGCATAAAAGCCCTGCGATAACTAATCATTTACATACATTGGATTTTTCAAAAAGAACTAGTAGAGAAAAAGTATTCTAAACAATACATGTAGTAATAATAGTAATTTATCAACGATACCTAACAAACATGAAGTTGAAGTTTCAAAAATATTTTTAACTAAAATATAGAGTCTCCGATATGCATATGAGCTGCACTGGATATGGAATCCTTGTCAGCTAGGGAATAGGAATTCCTAACCGTGTTATAAATAAAGTAAAACAGTGCCACAATAAACAAATGATGGAATTTCTTGGTTCTAACCACAGGATGACTATTGCTTTTCCCTTTACATATGCCATCATATAATATTTCCTTACACATGTCAACTTTAAATTTATTTTATGACATGGTGGCTCCAAGTGAAGTTTCTATTCAACAAAATGTGCATTGCCCTGCAACAATAAATGCACACTTTGCATGCTGCAACTCATGAAACAGCTTTTTTGAAGTTTCGCTGTTTACTATCAAACAAACAGCAGGGTCACTTTTACTGATTGTTATTAAAATACATAAATTAAAAATTTCAACTTTCTTCTATCAAGTAAAATACCACTATGAATAACCATTCATGAAAATAAATATTTTAAATTTGCTTCTTCTTTTTGAATAATCTTGTAAATATGTGGATGGAACGATTCTTTAAATTAGAATTTTAATTAACTGAAAATTAAGAATCAGTTTGGTAGTTTTCAGCGTAATTTCAGAAAATACTACAATACAAAAATAATTAAAATAAAAAAAATTATCTTTATTATAATATAAAGTTTATGCCGTGCATTTTTTAAAATTTTTGATTAATTAAAGAAAATATTTAAAGCATATTTTATTATATATTTAGTTGCTAACGAGAAACTCAAATATTTTTCGTCAGAATTAATATTTCCCCCTTTTAAAAAATTAATGAAATAGGTTCGCATCCGTTCTTGGTTACAAAATTTCAGATAAACAACGTAAAAACAAAAAAAAGATGATATTGTAATCGCATATTTTATTTATGTTAAGATGAAAAGCAAGTAAAAAGAGAAAAAAAATTAAGACAATTCTTACATTCGCAAGAATTGTATTCTTCACCTTCAAATGAAAAGAACTGAAATCCTTGCATTGTACCGATCGATCTTCTGCCTGCTGATTTTGATTTCTAAAAATCTATTCAAAGTATAATATATTAATTAAATTTAATAAATACATCATTCAATCGTTTATAAAATACTTTTTATTCATTCACTCAAGTTCAAAACCATTTTTTTAAACTTGTAGAAGATGACACTAGATGTTAATACAGTTTTTCTTTCAAATATTAATTCGTTTACTAAATTTAATTAATTTTTAATACTTTAAATAAAGCTTTAGTAGTTTGTAATGAGCATTGAAATCAAAAGGCAGTAGCTCCATCGGTCAAATGCAAGGATATCATGTGATTTAATTTTCATGTGAAGGTGAGGAATCCGAGTTCTATTGCAAAAATCGATCATTTTTTTATAAATAATTTTTTAATAATTATTTAATGAAAGGTAACTAAAATAAAAACTTTCTTCATTGACCTAAGTAGGAATTGAATTAAAAATATTTTTCTTTATCACTTATTTTTTTATATAATTGCTAAAATAATATTTTTTTTTAAATTAAAGAACAAAATTAATATATTCCGACAGTTGGCGAAAACTGTCATTGATTATAATAAGTACTGTATTTAGCTATTAATAGAAATGTTAAATAATTTATATTTAATTTACATAATATTTTACATTTTAAGTTGCATAACTCCTTATTTTACGAAACACACCATGCTGTCAGTGTCGGATTTAGATGTGATGAGGCTCAAAGCTACTTAATCTACGCCCTTTAATAATAATAATTTAAATAGAGTACTTCATGTATAGGGCTTTTTGGGGGGGGGGAGAAGAAGTAAGTTAATTTAGTTATATTAACGTCCCATTTTAAAGCAATGCTAGGGTTATTTTGGGATGGATCTCGTAATTTTAAACTGTGATCGGATGAAAGAGACGACATTTGATATGGCATGCACATATCCATACTTCCACACCACACCAAGAGAAGGTCGTTTGGTATCCGAATGGTTTTAGCGTGCTGCAAACCCGGTTATTCAATAGAATTAGGTCCCGGACCTGAAACCGTTTCACTCTGAGACCTTAAAACCAGGCCACTGAAACATACGAGAGAAGAAAGAACATGAATATGATAATATGTTTTTAATTATGCATAGTTTTCTGTGAATTAATAGCTAACCGGATCTGACGTCATTGCAATTAGTGCTTGTTTCTTATTTGACATGACGTGAGAGTTGATTAGTTATAAATTGAAATGTATTTTTCTACCCATGAGGTCAGAGGAAAATGGCAAGCAGCAAACAAGCCGACTAAGACTGTCTACAGATGCCTTGTTCTTTTTAAGGCATCCGACTACGTTCAAAACACTGGTTATCGACCACATTGGCAATTTTTTTAACTGTCATTTCTTGTAGTTTTGACTTTTCTTATAGTTCCCTCCACCCCACCCCCAACTTTAATATGTATTATTGCATAGCAATGAGCTGTCTTTTATTTCCATTCAGTAATCCAATATTAGCTAGGTTTAAAAAAAATATTATTTTCGTAACGATTTTAATTATTTAATATTCGAATTTAGCTCGTACACTTAGTTATGAAAGTACAGAAAGCAATTAAAGAGACACAAAATTTCTTACACAGAATTGATATATGTGTTGGAAAAGTTGGATTAGTCACTAACAGTAGCAAATTTTTCTAGAAATATTTAATATAAAACTTCACGAAATAACTTTGAGAATAATTCACCATGAAAGCGATTATTTTTTTAAATTATTAAAAACTTTTATGCATTATCACAAATGCAAATTGTGGAAATTTGATTTAAAAAACATCTATATCATTCATTATTCAGTATAGGAAATACTTTTTTGATTTAATTGAAAAAATATGTTCAGATTTCTGCTTGCTGATCAAAGTATGCACATTTGTGAACTTTTCTGACACAAATGTTATCTTACATTCTTTTAATCAGGAGGGAATGTGTGATTTCCCGTAGTGAGAGCCCCTCTTTCCCTCCCCCAGTGCCCTACTTTCGATAGCTTCTCCTTTCTTGGCAAAATGCCAAAGCAACACAGTGTCGTTCGTCTGACACAATCGAACTCCCTCACCTCGATACATCACGCATGCGCTCCCGCTTTCCAAAAAGAACGGGCCCAGAAAGGAATCCGCTGTCCGAATATCCTTCTCCTCTCCTTCCTCCGATCCCCCTCTCCCTTTCGAACGTTTTGGGAGAGTAATTTCGGAAAACTAACCCTTAAATTATTGGGATTTTTTTTCTATCGCTTCTTGCTGGTATCTATTTTGTATTCTATCGTGTTTCTCATTGAAAATATTTCCCAGATTGTTCAATGTACATTTTCAGGTCAATTTACAAGACGAAAACACTTATTCAATATTTTTTAATTTTATTAGTGAAAAAAAAAGTTTTGGGAGATTTTGATTGATATTGCAAAGACTTTTAAAGAAAAAAAAATGTTAAATAAATATAGGGAATAAATTTGAATAATTTCATATGGTTATACAATGCTTCAGAGCTGAGAAACAGAGTTTAAAGTGGTGCAGATAATAATAAGTCTAAAAGACAACTATCAAATTTTATTTTCCCAAGAAGAAAAAGCAGTTCAAAAATATAGATATTTTATAGAAAACAATTAAAGCATGTGACTCTCTTCGGAATGATTTTTTTCTTTGGGAAATATTATGGAATTTTGATATATTTTCTTTTTAACTTTTGAATAAAAGAAATTGAAAAAGCATCTGTGAAACGATAATATGCCAGTTAGAAACCAAAAGTATTTTTTTAAATGGAAAGATTTTTTGTGTTGTCCAAAAAAGGATATAATACAAAAATAACTAATACGGAGGTTTATTTGTTCAAAATTTTGTTCCCAATAAAGGCATTACTTAGTTCCTAAACCAAAAATAAACTTTAGTTCTATTCAATTTTTAAATTGCATATTAAATAAATAAAAAATGTTTTAGAACAATTATAACTTATTTTATCTATCTATTTTTTTCTATATAAAGTATAAAAAAATTATGAAACAATTTTAAATGAACATAATAATTAAGCGATAGTTCAGGAACTATAGAATATGCATAGAAATTATTATACCAAATTTAAATAAAAAATATGTATTCGGTTTTAATTTATAATAAAATAAGAATATTTATACAATAATTTGAACATGAAAAAGCAATATTTATAAATGTGAATCATGCAAATATAAAATGAATGTAATTTTCCGATGAATGAATGCAGAAACAAAATTCAAAAAGCTTAAAAAACAGTTAAGCAATTAAGTATGCTGGATAATTTTTAAAAAATATATATTTTAACAAAAAAAAAACGAATTTTTTAAAGTTGTCATTTAATTTAATTTTTTAATATTTCTTTATTAAATCAAATTATTAACATTAAACTTGTAAGGCATGGTTATAACTGTATTTCTCCAACACACAGAACTCTGCCAAAGTGTAATCAAGAAGAACAATATACAAAATAAAAGGATATAATATTTTATTATATATACATAATATCAATAAAATAATATTTTTACCAAGCCAGGTAGGATTAAACAATTCAAAAAAAAAAAAAAAGAACTATCTTGGTTTTTAAAAAATTGTATGTGCAAAAAATAACTTTAAAAAAATAGTGCTTTTGAAATTTACTAAAATAATTCAAATAAAAAATAAAACTGGTAATAAGTACATAAACATTTATAAGTTTCTATTAAACGTAAAAAATGAAACTTTAGCAATTGAAATATAAGCTTCATGGGAATATATTTCTTTTTCTCACGTATCGCTAGCAGCAACTTATTGAATAATTTCTTTTAAATGCACTATTTATTTTATTTAACATTAATTATAGGATGCTTCCACCTTAATGTTGATGCAGATTACTTATAGATTATTTAAATCTAGTTTCAAGTTTATGTACACTTTTCTTGTTTTCCCTGTCAATACAACACTGCCTAGCGTAATGGTTCCCATAATTTGATTAACGCTTTTAATAATTTGATTAACCAATTATCATGTCTTATGAACGTGATAATTGGAGTAATTATGACTAAATTTAAAACAGAGAGGGATTTGTTGAAGGGAAAGCAGAAACACCGATCTAGTTTGTAGGCAAGGAATTTAATTTAAGAGAAGTGGGTGGAGTAGTAGGAAATATTCCCTTTCAAATAAAAGCGATAGATAGATTGCTTAAATGAAAGAATAATTGCCTCATTATAATGAATGACTTTTGCAAAAAAATTCTTTTGCTACAATTTAATTGAAAATAAGGTTCGTAGAGTGTTTTTTTGCTTTTAATTTCTATCGCTTTTTAAACCATACCTTGTCCCATCTCATTCGAACGTTCTCTTCAGTAAAATTTTCTTGCACATTCTCTCCTCCTTACGAATTCGAATTCTTAAGAAATTAGAAGAAGAAAAGGTTGAAGAAGAATAAAATTTTCTATTTCTTTATCTCAAAACTAAAGAAACTTATATCAATCCTTTGGCTTGACTCCTGGAATTTTTCTAAAGTACGCTTTTATTTTTTGTGCATTTTTTTTCTTGCATTGCATGAAAATATTTGTGTTCGTGTTTCCATGAACTAGTGATTAAATTTCAGTCTCAGAGAGAGAAAATGTACTGTTTGAGGTATATACAATATATGTTTAGTGGTGTAGAAATTGTCGATTGCATAACAAAGTAGCAGCGGCGTGCTGTGTTTTTACTTATGGCACTTGTGCAAACCCGCTGAAGATGTCAATGAATTAAGCCTAGTTTGCACTGCAGCTACAAAGGTAAAGGCTCATGAGCACCCGAGGGCAGATGTCTGACTTCCAGCTCATATCAGGATGGCACTCGCACACTTGCTTGCACAACTACTTTATACAGAGGGACTCTCTCTCACACACATCTCAGATAAAACACAAATTAAAAAATAACCAAGCCCAAAACAGAATTCGAGCCCGGGATGCCCAAATCATGGGGAAAACGCTCTGTCCCTACGCTATTACGTCAGCGCTAGCGGCATAACAAAGAGGATACAGGGTCAGATTATAGAGACACCATTTTGAAAGAATTTAACGATTCGAGACTTGAGTAGACAAAATATAATTACTACGTCCCGAACGCTTTCACTCAAGAATGTTATTGAATTATAGTTGCATAAAAGACACTCCAAATGACCAGTCGTGCCCTAAAAGGTGTAAACATGTGTATGGTTCAGCCGGAAAGAGTTGGTCAAATATCCAGCACTTGAGGGAGCCTCGAGAAGAAATAGCTCAATCGAACAGTGGGAGTTCATGCGTGAAACCACCATTTCTTTAACAACGAAAGGGCAAAGGAAGGTCGATTCTTAAAAGGTGCCTTGGGGCCACAATATTTACTCATTTCTGTCACTCTTTAAAGAAAAATATCATGAAGAGATTACAAAACAACTCCGAGATCTTTTTGCTTTTGTAAAGGACAGGAAATCACTAAGGCAGAGAGCCGTCAACCATGAACATTAAAGATATACAGCACCCACTCCCGATGCTCAAGTAATGCATATAACATCACTTTATTGGGTCAAACTGATGCTCATTCTTGAGTAATTGATGTTACAAACTTGCATTGTTTTAATTCTTGTTTATAGTATAAATGGAAGCAACTGTTGAAACCCACAACTATCTTGTAAACAAGTCGCTCTATGATTAAAGTGTGTTCTCATACGGTAATATTCAGAAATTAAGAGACTGATATCCCCACAGATTGGGTACCAGACTTCTTTCACTTTTCCATCCAATGGGCCGATTTCCACTACAATTCTTCTTCTACTTACTATTTGTAGAGTCGTTAGATCAACAGGTGTCTCGTTTCCCGTAACCATTAAGTAATTAATCTGTACCTTATCTTGAATTATTAAATAATAGACTTGTTTAGATCAGGGGTCAACAACCTGAGACTCTTTAGATGTAAAATGTGGCTCTACAGTCGCATACAAAAAATTAATAAATTGTTATCAAAATCCTTAAAAAATAAGAAAAATATAAGGTGCCACATTGGTTTATCCCACATCTTAAAAGCTTTAAAGGCCTCAAAGACTAATACATATTTTATGGAATGAATGGAATTGAATCCCTGCTGTTACGTCCACAAGCAAAAACCCTCGCAAAGGAACTAAGTTTTCATATGCTTCATAAAATATTTAAATTATTTATGTTTAAAAATACATTTAGCACAAAATGTCATAAAGATATAAAATGGATATAACAAAAACGTTTTGCAAGTTTACATTTAATAAATTTAATTTATTAAAAACATAGACAGAAAATTCAAAGGCAAATTTTTCAGCTGCAAATGCAAACAGACTTCGTTGAAAATTATTTCTAAGCTAGCAAGCTATTAAACTTATATATAACCCCAATTTCTAACAAAATAAATTACATTTCATGTATTCAAATTGGCAAGTATTAATCAAAAAATTCGTGCTTGCAAAAAAATGTTTTTAATTGAATTAAATATAGAATATATGGCTGTCTCAATAGAATTTACTCAGAATATATAGATATCTTTATAGAATTCATCAAAGTATAGATGTCTACTGATTCATATAGAGCATGAATATCTCCACAAAATCCATCTATTCTATTCTACGTATTTTCCATAAAATAGAGTCTAAATTTTAACCCTTTGACTAACGATTTTTGAAAATCTTTTCCTTTGCAATCGAATAGAAAATGAAGATATTAGTTTCTGTATTAGACAAATTTATTTAACTATTTTAAGCTCAAGGGCTGGGATGTGAAGGCCAAATACACCCGCTTCACCATCACTAAAAAATGTCTTTTGATTAGAATGATTTAAATCAATTTTGAAAATTAACGGGATGTATATGACCCCATTAATAGTCAAAAAGTTATAAAAATAATTATGTTCTATAAATTTCGAAAAATTTATTAAAATTCTGAATTTTTTTTCTTTTAAATGTCAATTTCGAGTAAAGATTTGTTAATAAATTTTGAGGAGCGACAAAGATTTAACAGAAATAACACTGTAGAAAATTTATAATTTATAGTAAAATTTGTGAAAATTTCTGCAGTTTTATTTCTATTACTTTTCATTTTATTCTTTAGTAGGATTATTCAGCTTGTTTGGAGACGCAAAGAAGTTTTATCCTCTGTAATTTACTCTTTTACATCCCATTTTTTCCCGTTGATTAAACACAAAAATATTACCATTTTTTTTTTCGAAATATATAACTGAAAGGTTAAAAAATAAAGTTAAATATTTAAATAGATTTACTTAATGAATCTGCATTATTATCAACAAGCAAAAAAAGCTGCATCTCATTTTGTGAAAAGAAGAAAATAGATAAAATTGAGGCCAAAGCCATAACAACAATTTTGTTTTTTTATTCTCCACGAACTTTAATGGTGTTCTAATTTTTTTCAATGATACAGTTATCTGAATTCAGATAAATAAATATTTTTTCAAATAGTTAAGTGAATATCATGAAACAAAGCGATAAATTGCTTTTATTCTACTTTCAAAAAAAAGCTATTACTACAATTTGGAAATTAAGAAATTACAACGCAGAGAAATTACTTAGGATATTTTTCTTAGGAATGATATTTTCTTAAAAGGCTGTTAAAATACAATGCATTAAAGGAAATTTTGCCAAGTTTTTTTAATGGCATCAACTTTTCTTTAATGAAATTTTTTTTTAAGATAGTGTTACAAAAAATTGTAACAGTTAATTGAAATTTGTAACAATGAGACTGGAAAATAACTGAACTGGAGTAATTGCAATTTCTAGTTAACTTTAAATTTTGTAAATTATGGCTAAATTGGGTACTGGAAAGATAATTAAAGTTTCTAGAAATAATTAAATTTATATATATTTTTAAAAAATATTTGATTTTTATGACTGTTTTTTATTTCTATTGAATATGATAGTTGTAACTCACATTTCGTGAATTTCATTTACACAAGTATATGGTAAATGAAAAATTGCAATAAAAAGTATTTAGGACTAATATTATATACTTGTTCACCAGATATGTTTCATATATATTACAGTGCAAGATCGACGTCCGAGAATGTCGAAAAGCTGAATGTACCAATCTGGTGAAAGATCAAATATTTGATTATATCCTTTTACATTCAAATCATCGCCAGTATTTGTCAACAAGCACAAATAGGCTCAGCTCAAATGTAAAATAATGACTGTCCAGACAGGCGAACACAATTTTAGAGGTGCTTACGATAAAAAAAAGAATCCAAAATGTTAATCACACAATTTAAGTTTATTACTTTTATTATTTTCTTTTCACATTTAAAATGCATTGCTCCTTTTAGATTCCCCAGTTTATTTAGATGTACTTTCCCCTTTCTTGATATGCGTGCTATATTTTAATTATCATCACTTATATTTAAAAATGGTTTAAAAGTTACAATTTTAACTTAACGTATCAAAAATATTTTGATTATCAGTTCCTTATCAGTGTTTGCCGAATGACCATTGTAACTGAGAAATAACAATATGTACATAGAAAATATTTCTGGCATACACCAAGCGACTACGAATTGCTGATATTCACCGGTAAATATAAAAATTTCCCCTGATATCAGTCTTTGGTAGTAACATCCCTAATATTTTCAGGAATGTTTTTTCTTTCAGATGCAATAAAGAATACTTTAAACTATAATCAAAACCAATAATAAAGGAAAATGTGTGAATGCTTGCATATGCTTGTTGGTGATCTGCAAACCAAATCCTTGAACTTAGAGCAACCTAATTTTGCATATACTGTGCACTTCAAAACAATTTTTAATTAATTAAAAGTTTGTTATAACCTTAACATTCCTCCATAAATATTTCTAAAATTTTACATAATTTATTGAATCCTGTTGAACAAATTAATTTTACATCGCTTCAAACTTTTAAAAAGTGTCTTTTTAAAACTTTATCTTTTTTTTTAATTCAATTTTTCTTGAATTTCACCAAATTTCTTTGAAAAAAATATTTTTCTTGCCTAATTGCCTACAATAAATTATGCTGTTATTCTGAAGTTCAAACCATTTTGAATGTTCCATCAATTATTTTATTGCGTGATGTTCTTCCATTGCTGATAAATAAAGAAAAAATATTCTATTCTATATATGCGTAGTATACGAGACGAGTAAAAATGTGAGGTTACATTACCAATAAATTTAGAATATAGATGAACCCTAGGTTATCATTTTAATAGCGCATTATCATTAAGAGGCCAATCTCCATTAGATAGGCTCATGTACTCAAAGGACCGAACAATGTAAAACAATTAAAGTATTGCTTTAATGTCTGACGTTTTGGGAGAGTTCATAAAAAAGAATCTAAATGTTTACGTTGAAATGCACTGCAACCAATATCTATGGTGAATCGGCTGGTTGTTTTTGATTATCAAATAACTAAGTGTGTGAAAAAGATAGAAAAGAATAATAAAAAAAGAAACCTTAAGCTGGGAGAACCATGAAATATTTCCATGTATTAAATTATACGAGGGGTGATCCAAAAACAAAATTTACAAGCAGCAGTATTAGGAAAGTAGAAATTATGGATTGTTACTCAAGAGTGGAGACAGATAGTGTTAGTTGTCTTAGACCGGTCGTTCGAGCAGATAGTGTTAGTACCTAAACCTAAAACAGTGACAGTAATGGCATGGTTACTAGAAAAGTGATATTGCTCAGAGGTGTGAGCTGTGATGTGATTTCTGTGGGCCAAGAATATGTCCTCATCCGACATTCACAGACAAATCGTAGAGGTGTATGGGGGGAGAAGTAGTGAGTAAGCAACAGGTTGTTCTTTTGAAGCGGGCAGACAGATTGTTGAAAACATTTAGATTAAAGCTCTGGAATACCCCCCCCCCCATATCACCCCAACTTGACACCCAGTGAATGTTTCCTTTTTTCAGCATTGAGGAAACACCTATCCGAAACCAGGTTCATGTCATATGGTGATGTTAAAAAAAGGTGCCGAAAACTGTCTCTGTAGTCACGGATCTGATTATTACCAAGACTGGTTTTAAAAAATTGGTCCAGAGGTGTGATAAAAGCCTCAACAGGTTTGATGATTATGTAGAGAAGTGACATAGGTTTTTTTGACTGCTACATAGGTCTCTTAATAACCATTTGTATTCTGGGTTTATTGTTAAAAAAATTCTCCTTTGCCTTGTAGTTTTTTTTTGTTCACCCCTCGCATTCAAAGAATGATAGTCAGAATCTAAATGTTTCTTAATACAGTTTACTTCTTAAACTAAATTTATCTGTCATTTCTATTTTAAAAAATTTAATGTTGTAGATATTATTCAGTATTGCAATTAATGCTAACATTTATGCATTCACTTCTAAATTATCTTGAGACTGCTGAATTTTAAGTACATCTTAGTACATTCCTGAATTATGCAGCATTAAAAAAATATTTCCTCTCTCAAGCTGACATCAGAAAATGAAATTTAAAAGCTCTGTTGTGCGTCACAGGAATGCTGGGAAGCGTTTATGGTGGGTTCAAAAACCTTTATGGACTTCAAAATTCGTTTTAATACTTGGAGCAAGATGCAATAGACGAGACCAGCAGAATAAATAAAGCAGATATGAAAATTTCATTTACTACGCGAAGCTGGACATAGTTCAATAACCCCTATCTGCATGAAATTATTATGAAGTCGTTTTCCCCTTGCTTTAAAATCTCAGAAAAATGTGTTGGTATTTTTTTTGACGCATCATAATCACAGAAACCCTACATAAAATTTCCATTTTACGACTAAAGTTTTTTGTTATATATTTTTTTCCGACTTTATGTCCCTTACAAAACTTTGAAATGCAAGTAGTTGTTTACCAGTGATTGTAAAATCAAACTGAAATAAATCAAAAAATTAAGTTAGAAGTTTTAAAATACGTTTTTCAAGAATTTTTTTTATTATTTTTAAAACAAAAAATGACCCATTTTAATTAGGAATACTAATGGGGAACCAAATTTCTTATTAAAACGAGTTCTTTTTTTCGAATTTTATCGATACAATAACAATAATATAATAAATTGATTGGTTATTTAGATTATTATTCATTACTTATTATTTAAATTATTTATTTATTTTTTATTAATTTTGTTATTTATCTATTTATTATTTTTTTATTCATTTGTTTATTTTTCTTTAATTTCGATATTTATTTAAGTTTTATTGAACGCAAATAATCATTTACTATTTTTATACGAAGTGTAGAAAGAAAATATTGTAACCGTCAATTAAATTCAAACTCCACATTTCGAATCGATGACTCGAATTTATCATTTCACGCCTCTCTGAATTTGAAAAATGCATTTTTAAAATCATTTAAGTTCCGGGCACAATAACTGAAATTTTTTGTTAAAAATGAAATTTAGTATATGATTTTTAAATCAAATTTGATATTCCCATCAAAATTTTATCGAAATCTATTCATCTAAATCTTATCTGAATAACAAATTAACCAAACAACCTAAAGTGTTTTAATAAAATTTGGCACACAGTTTCATCTTTAAAGTGTAGATCAGAAGTTTATCGGGGCTACACTTATCACTAAAAAAGAAATAAATTTTCAAGCTAATTATTGAAGAAATTTATTTTTCGTTTGAGTGCCTATTCATATTTATGGATATACGCTACTCAGATATGCACCCTGTTTCTTTTACTGTACTTCGAACGCAAGACATTCACAAGTGGGTCATAATTGTTATATGAGGAGAGGGATAACACCTTTTGTTAGGAAGGATGCAAGACAGATTCGTGAAGACATGCGCCACTGGTTTATTACATGTATTGATTATCATTGATTATTTAAATGAATTTGTTACGAAATAAAATGTTTACTTCACAGAAAAATCTTTCTTTCAATAATTTAATTTTCATACATTGAATTACACATTGAATTAATTTCAATGTATGAAAATAATATATTGAAATAATATAAAATGACGAATTAATCTTATTACAAAAAAGGCCAATTCGGTGCATTTAACTCATATGAGTATTAATAATTATTTTTTGAGAGAGCATTTTTTACACATTCTTTTTTTGTTCTATAATTTATTAGAGAATAAACTGTATTTAGTTTGCAATAAATTAGTTTTAAATTAAATTGTATTCTTCATAATAATTCAATTTTTGTCATGTCTCAAAACATTTCTTATAATTTTGACCATCGGGAATTTTTAAGAACAAGAAAATATTTGCTGAAACAAAATTTTAGCTCAAAAGAAAGCTTTTTCTTTACCATATCGTGAAGAACGGAACAAATGCGAGAAAAAAATAAATAGGCAATAGCTAACCAGTATCAATAACTTAAAGAATTTATTCATAAAATGTTTTCTTAATAAGTATTTTGTTCCAAATCTTTTGAAACCACAATATACATTTTGAGACCGAACCCCTTTCAAACAAAGAAAAAGAATTTATTGCTTCATTTTTGTCAAAAATAATTATTGCATTGACAAATGCTTTGGGTAAAATATTGCGTTTCAAATTTGCATTGCAATATACTACACATATGAGGGTATAACAGTAAAAATGAATTCTAAACGATGGCAGTTCCTGATTGAATAAATGCGTTCAGTTATTAAAATTTAGAATGAATAAGGATGTGTGAAAATTTATGTGGCACCATTTGAGTATAAAGTCTACAATTTCGAATGTCTTGTTCTATACTTAAAAATAAAAATAATTTATATGCTTAAATGGAAATTCTATCAAATAATTTTATACTTAACAAGAAAATAACTATACTATTTTAAATAAATTTAATGAAAACATCCAGTAAAAATACATTTTCTCTAAGTGTTCTGAAAATAATTTTATTGAATCAAACTTGATTTTAATTAATCTATTGATTAATAACTAAACTTTATAAGAGTGGAAATAGTAGAATATCTTATGTCAAATTTTAAATTCTACTTCAATGGGCAGAAAGCAGAAAATAATCACAAAATGTAAATAACCTTCCAAATTTTGAACAAAATTATCCGCTACATATTACTTTGGATTTTATATACAATTCATTTTCTATATTATTCTTAATATCTATTCGAAATAGCTATCTATTCATTAGTGACTATTTTTTGAATTGAAGTCTTTTTTAAAAATTCTTTAATAGAAATAAATTTAGAGTATATGAACAGAAAGAACTTTTTTAATAGGATAGAAAATTTTAAAACTTTAATTTTGTGTGTGTTGTTGTTGCTGTTAAATGAGAATTTCACACGACAAAAACACATTCTGGGTTTTCAAATTTTTAAAATTGTGCATTGAAGGATTAATTTAAATATCAGATAAAGTGGTATCTATTTTATTTAAAGAAGATGTAATATCCATGTATTCTAATGTTTAGATCTTATGAAAAATTTAAATGATTTTAATGTATTTGAAGAACATCTGTTTTGATTTTTTTTCCTTGACAATGACTATTTATATAGAATCATAAATATAAAGCGCGATAGATTTGTAGCTCCATCTGAAATGACGAAAGTATTTTAAATAAAGTTGGGAAAAATTTAGTAATTTTTTAAAAAATTATTCAAAGTATTCTTATACGCTCATATTAGGGAGATAGGAAGATGTTTTCATATTAAATGTTTCCTAAATTAAAAAGCCAATTAAAGAAAAAGAAAATTTAAACCATAAGACAAAATTTTAAAATACTAAGATATTATTAATCGAATTTGATTAATAAAATTCAAATTTGATTATGTAAATTCTGTAAATGTTTCAAAACGTACTTAATTCTGAAATAATTAAGTACGTTTTAATTCAGAAAAAAATCCTGTAGAAATATAGCTTTTTAATAAATTAATATAATTTAACTTATAATATAATTTACTTATTAATATAATTTAACTTTAACACAACAACTTAATTGTTAATAATTACACAATTTTATTCAAACATAAATATGTTCCTTTTTTAAAAATACTTTCATTGTTCAATTGTCGTAAATTAAAAATGCCTCATAGTTTGCATTCAGTAAAAATGAAAAACTCCATATTCGATGGGAAATTTTAATCCTATTGTAAATATTTTAAATGTCTAGGAATTAAATTAACGTAATTTTTACAACTGTATTTAATTGAAATTCATTAATATATATATTACGACACTATTTGATTTTATTCTCTTCAGAAAAATTAGCATAGCTATTCTGTAAGATAAATATCTGGTTTGAGATTATTTATTGCCATTTCTCTTTCAAACTTTTCTGATTATATGACTTTTAAATAAATCGTCTGTTTTTAGATTTTTCTTCGCTTAAAATAATTTCAAATAATAATTTGATACGATACATTCCTTATGCTGTTTACATAATTTATTGGAGAATTTATTTATTTATTTAGTAAAAATTGCGAATTTTATAGAATTACAAAAATGAATATATTATATCAGTAAAGAACAGTATTTATGTTTTAACTTATTTATCATTATTATTTCCAGATATTCTTATCTGATGTATTTCCTTGTTTAGAAAATCGTCTGCTGATTATTGTATAAGTTCGTAAAATCATTTTACTAGCATTGCATATGATTTGAGAGCATTGTATACTTGTATTGCATTTTTGTCTTTGTATTTTTCTTGAGCTTTTTTTCTCTCTCTAAAGTTATTTGATATTTCTTCCAAATTGAATAAAAATTTGTCCTTGATTATGCACTTAACAATTGCAAAAATATATTTTGTTGCTGCCCACATTTCTGAATATAATCATAAAATATGTAAATCAAGGACTGAATGTCTACGCTTGAATTGAGGTAAGCTCTATTTTCGAATATTTTGTTGAAACTTATTTCCCTTGATAGTTTTTAGAGTGAAAAATCTGTTAAACTGAGCGTAATAAAATGCAACTTGAAATGATTATTTATATATTTTTATGTTAAATTTCAAACCTATAACAAAAAATTATAGGATTTAAAAAGAAATACAACGTAATAAGTAACGCTTGATTTATTGGGAATAATTTGTATTTATAAAAGTTAAATCTTCGCAATAAATTGCATATGTTTTCCCAGGTTTTTTTTCTTATTATAATGGAATCTCTTTAACACTGAAAGGTATAAGCTGAAAATCGTAAAAAAAAATCCAATTGAAATTTGTTTAATTTTCTATTGGATATACAAAAAAACTCCTTCCATTGACAAATTTAAATAAAGAATTTGATTTAATGTAAAAGTTGCAATTTATATAGCCAAAGAGATGCTTTTAATTAATTGCATTTCAATGGTTTAGTTTTTGAAACTTCGTACTATATTTTCTGTCTTTCAAAATTTATATAAAGTAATAAATTCATGTGAATTAAATAGGGGGAAATGTAAATGTTTTTTATTTGACTTAGCTTTTTATTATGATAAATTATGCGAGGTAAAGGGAAAAAAGGTGGGGGGAGAAAATAATATAATATTTCATTTTTTTGTCAAAACTGGTTTAAAAGGACCGTTAAATAGAGTTTATTTTATAAGTTTTGAGATTAATTAAACTGAACATCGTGAATTCTGAACTTTACTGCTTAAATTCGAACTCTCTTTTTTTCAATCTTAATTAGCTTCCAAAATTACGTATTCCTTACCATGAATTAAAAAATTAAATTAAAAAAAAACCAAGTAATCAAAATTATTTGCAGAAAAAAATGTCATTTACCATCATATTCAAGCCTCTAAATATTTTTCAAAAATTTCTATTGTTTCATATGAAGAAAAAAAAAATGTTCTATTTGAATATCAAACATAAAATTTTCGGCATTTCATTTATATCCATAAATTTCATTTATATCGTTTAAATTTTATGCAACATATTATTAAAGCAGCACAATGGTTTTTGAAATGCGGCCTTTTTCTTTTAATAAGAGTTACGTTATTACTTCGTGATTGATTCCAAAAAACAACAATTTTCAGTAAAACATCAAAACTGCTGCAAATTAAGAATTCATTCTGAAGCATAATAATGATCAACTTTTCCAATAGCTATTTTTTTCTTCAATTTAATCAATTTAAATTTTTAATGTAATACTTAAGAATAGAATCAATTTTATTTCCCAAGATTATTTAATATTTAGTTTTTATATTAATCTACCTTATTTTGATTTTCAAATTGGCACTATATATAACTTTTGTCCCCTTTGAATGTTAATAAGGAATAAAAATGTTTGCTTTTCCCTTTTATAAATAAAGAAAACCTGGAATCATGTATAATATATTATTAACTATGATAATTAATAAGAAGTGAATGAAAAAATTCTTAATTCATTATTTGTAAAATTTTATCCTAATGAAACTGGGACTTCAGTTTAACCAGAAACTTTATCTGCTTTAAAGCATTGATATTTCCAGATAAATATTGGTATGGTATTAAGATTTTTGTATTATATATAGTATTATAGTATTTAAGCCTTATAATCTGAATTCTTATCCAAAATGAAATAACATTTCATAATGATATTTTCCTGATACAAAATTTGCTGTAAAAACATAATCCTTTTTGTCAAATAATAAGAAAGAATGAAAATAATAACAGGGAATTAAAAAAAATATTTTGATACTTTATAACACTCCCCCTTTCCCAGGAAATTAGAGGACTAAAATACACGAAGAATTTGTCATTTTAGCATATAAAAAACGATTAAGAAATTAAACGAATGTAAAAATAAAGAAACAATTTACAAAATGGATGATAATCATTATTAATAAAAAAAGATGTGATTGTGAGGATCACTATCAATTAAAGGAAAGTAGCAACAAACTTCCAAAAACTTCTAATTTATGTCTTGTTAAACAATAAAAGATATCATTTTAACATAATTTTACTTTACATGGTTTTATTTAAAAATTAAAAATGTTAATATATATATATATCTTTCAAGCAAGAAGAATGAAATGAAGTCCATCTTCTGTTTCGCCCTTCTGTAAAACCTGTTTAGCCCTCATAAAACAGATACGACAGTGAAGCTAACATATGCGGTTCCTACTGATAAAACTAAAGTGTTTGCTCACAGTAAACGAGAATATACTTCCAATTTTTACTCTTATTACATTTTATGCTGAAATTTATATTTGCTTTAAACGGTAAAGGGAAATATGAAACCTATATTATCTTTAAAACATTTTTTAGCTAAAAAGGAATGGCCTTATCTTACTGTTAATTTTTTTCTTCTTTTACACAATTTTAAGATATTTATTTTTTACTCTCGTTTTTAAAGGCTCATTTAAGAATTTTAATGTAGTACAAAGACTTATGATCTATGAAAGAAATATTTCCAATTTATTTTCTCTATAAAATATTATTTAGTAAAATACTCTAAAAGTTAAAATAATTTTTTTTTTCAAAAAGAATTATTTATAAAAACAAGATTAGAGGATATTTAGGATATTGTTTTATTAATATTCTGTCACTATTTAACAATTAATGAAATCTTGCAATATTCAAGACTTAAAATGTAGGTATACGAATTCATTTTACAGCTCTGATTTTCATCAAGTGACAATTTATTTTTATTGTATGAAACTTTGCTTGCAGTTGATCTTAAACTTTGTATATCAAATTCTTAATTCATACCACAAGCAAACCAACAGGAAGTGTGCTATAATTCAATGGGAGGGTATAAGAATTATACTTTTAGACTTACCTACTAAGAGTAGGCCTCCTCTGTCAACTACTTATTCCTGGCCGGCGGTCCGGAGACTGCCCCTTGTCCACTCACCGGTAAATTTTCGTCTGCCACCCTTCTTCGGATAGGCATGGCTAAAGCTTCGGCAGTGTGAAGGGGTTTTCACGGACGGGGCAGGGTGTAACAGGGCTCAGTTTTTTTTTCTCCCTGAAATGCCTCTCACTAGAAAATCGTTCTCTCCATCACTTAAACAAACTTGGAAGGAAAACAAAAAAAATGGGAGGTGTTGTGCGTCTACGAAAAATAGTCGTTTGGGCCCCCCCTGTTCACCCTCCCCGATCCGCTCGCTCCAGGGGGATAGAGTTAAGGGGGAAAGCGATATTGTTGTTTTCCTGATGTCAGAGGCAAGACAGGCTTCCTTGCCCAGCGGGTCCACTACACGGCGCTGCAGACGCTGACGTCACGATGGTAGAGTTCCACTGCGCCTGCGTCAGTGTAAGCTGAACGATATTTGATACTCTTTCTTTCTTTTTGATTTATTTTTACGCGGAACAAATTATGATACTTTGTTCCTATAGGTGGAGGATTTTACGCTACACTCGGCCGCTCGTCGATTCATTTATCGTAATCATTTAAGCATCGAGCGTTATTAATTTCGATACGAGTTCTTTCGTTCACTTTAGGAGAAGATCCTTCGGTGTTTTTGATCTTTTCAGAAATGCAATAGAGTTCATAAATTATTTACTTATTGTCCTTTATGTGAGAACGTTTTTATTATTATTATTTGGCAGTGAACATATTTCAATGGCAGTGAATGTATTTCATCAAAGATATTCTAATTCATAAAGAAATAGTTTTTTTAATATAGGATATTATGAATTGTTTTTATTCTCTTAAACCTGCTTTAACAGCTTGCAAATAGTTCTTATTATTTAAGATTTATTGCTTTAAAAGTCTCCCTATAGTAGAAAGTCTATTAATAATGGGTAATTAGAGCTATGTCACACAGATATACAATGAAAGTTTTTGAAGATTATAAAC
This sequence comes from Argiope trifasciata, assembly GCA_026543055.1. Taxonomy (NCBI): domain Eukaryota; kingdom Metazoa; phylum Arthropoda; class Arachnida; order Araneae; family Araneidae; genus Argiope; species Argiope trifasciata. The sequence continues at coordinate 312,027 of JAPMOQ010061697.1, read as the reverse complement.
CTTCACGCACTGATTAAAGTGAACATTTTCAATTTTCCTAAATAAATATCTGACATCATATAATTTCTAGATTCTTACAGTATCTCTTAGCTTTACATCAAATATTCTGCTTTTAATACATGTACATGACTTTTCTAAATAAATGTAACAATATTTTTATAATAAAATCAAATCCAAAAATTTCTCTTTTGTAATTTTCTTGAAGCAGCTAGTTACACCAGTACTTAGTATTCTTAAGGAACAGTTGATGCCTATATTATTTTTAAATATTAACAGTTATATAGCATCACACGAAGAAAATTCACAATGTCCATTTTGCTTAAGTTCCTCTACTTTGAAGTAAACAAGGCAAATACAATTTTTCATGCCTTTTTGGCTCATACGGTATATTTTATATTGCTTCCTCGATGATTTAATCATGAATCAGTGAGTGAAAAATACTGCGTTAATTGTCTTACAAGTGCAAGTGCAGTTGCTGCTTTAAGCAAGTGAAATTTGAATTTTTGGTGAACATTCCTTGCTAATTTTTATTGCGTGTTTTATAATAATAGCTCTAGCAGATCATCCATGGACAATTAATGCACAATGATATGTAAGAATAACTTCTACAGTGTTCAATAAAAATTGGGCACATATTCTTATGCCTTTAGCGGAGGTATAGCAATGTATAGGTATTAAATTCAAATTGCTAAGTTTGCAAGCTCTTTTCAGTCTCAAAGAATAGTGAAACATACATTCTAAATAAGGCATTTAAGTATCTTAACATACATCTATACAGATATTTAATGTGAATCAAATATGCCATTTTAAAAGGTGATGAATACATCAAACAGCATTTTTATCATACCTAAAACTTTTTACCATAAATTAGGCGAACATTTTAAACACAAAATTTCGCTGTAATCATTCTATCTAATATGAATATTAAAAATTGCAGTGGAAAATGATTATGATTCACATATAGGATACAATTACGACGAATACTTTTAAGCTGATCAGGAAATTTTTTTTAGCTTTGCGTGAATTTTATTTTCATTAGAATATTATTTAGTCATAGAAATAGAATTATATTTTCTATATTTATTAGTTTGATACTCTAATTTTTTTTAGTTTATAACATTTGGTATGAGAGCATTTGATGTAATTTCTATGATCAATATATAATTCCATTCCAGAATATTTTTTGGTTTATTACTCTTTAGACACAGAAAAAAAAATAATTATATTTCACGCATTATTGAAATTTTTTAAAGTTGATCGTGAAATTAAATTCTATTTAATCTTCAGTAAATAATCAGTTCTATATAACTAAGGCAAATATTTTCCTAACGAGCAACAACTGTCGATTTTATTTTATTTCTAATAAAAGTGCAAATGAATTTTTTTTAAATAATGATATAACATCAGCAATAAACAAATATGGCAGAAGAATATAAAAAATCTAATATTAGAAAATTTTCCAAGATATTTTTTTAAACTATAAAAACTTTCTCTCAATAAAATATTAATAAAATTTCATAATAGCTAAACAATTATCTTAATTACCATTTTTCAAAAAAATAAGCCCAAATATTGCTCTGCAGATTCATCTTTATCTTCATCTATTACGCTCATAATCAATAAAAACGTCCACTTATATCCAAAGCACACACCGGAGCCACTTCAGTTTCCCACAACATCACACGATCTCACCCTAAAATCCACCTCGCTGCATTCTAAACACATAAATAGCTACCAAACAAAAGCCGAAAAAGATATCCACACTCATCCACAACAACAATCCGATAAATTCATCAACGAAATCATCACCGGACTTTCATCACAAGCTCATCTTCCGATGCTGGAGTCAATATAAAAAAAAATACAAACAGAAACTGGAACAAACAAAACCGAACGTAATAAATACAACACACAAATACAGTGAACTACTGGCTTCCGTATCGAAATCACGCGCTGTAGGACACTGAACTCAAAAACTGACAGTAACGCCGGTTTTTCCCACGAGGAGAGCTTGCTGCTGGTCCCTCCGACATTCCCTCTCCTCTGGAAGAGTGGATCCGACCGATTCTCACCCGATCGATATCGGCATGGTAGGGACGAGTCAAGGGTGGACTCGACCGCTTTAGGAGAGGGAAGGGTGCGATTGATTGGCTAACCACCTGGAGTATACGGAGAGAGAAGCAAATGCGGATAGAGGTTAGAGAAGTGTGCTGGTGAACCTGAAGGGGTCGTTGGATATCGATTTGGCGTAGTTTTTGCAATCTTGAATTTTAAATTTCTTTTGGTAAAGTAAACCACATTACCTCAAGTGTCTAGAGAAGTGATCCTTGAGGAAGGGGTCTAGCAAACCCCTAGGGTTGAAGTCGGCTTATTCCTAATGTTCAAAGTCTAGAAGTGTAAATGGGCCCTTTAAGCTTTTTTTAAGAACATTAATTAAGAAATTCAATTCGACCTTGATGATCAGCGATAGAATCAGGAACAGAATAAATTTTTTATTAAACTTTACATTTCTTTTTCATAAAGAAATAAAACATCAAAAGGAATAATCACTGCAATGATATTCATTTTTTGAAAAGTTTTCAGAAAGTTCTTTATTAAGAAATTTTTAAGCTAAACTTTTTTAGTTCCTTGGCAAGACACTACTTCAACAACTTTTACACTTTCATCAGAAAATTAATATATAGCAAGAAATACGTTTAATATAAATTCATCATCACCTTGTCGTTTACAGTATGATCATCAATTGATAAAATTATATAAATAAAAAATTATCACGAATATACAAATTTTCTGAAAATGAAATAATGCATTTATGAAAAGCCATTTTAACATTATTTTAATTTCTAATTATTAAAATCAAAGAGTATTCCTTGAATCATCTTAATGTGCAAAGTCTAGAAGTGTAAATGGGCCCTTTAAGCTTTTTTAAGAACATAACTAAGAAATTCAATTCGACCTTGATGATCATTGATAGAATCAGAAACAGAATAATTTTTTTATTAAACTTACATATCATATCAAGAGAAATATGTCTGTTGAATTACTTATAATCCAATAGACCTATTTCTCTTTATATGCACACCAAATAAAACAGTTAGTCGTATTTTATAAAATGATAATCGCATCAAAATGTTAAGAAAAAGTGTTGAAAATTCTTTGTTACTTATTTGTGTTATTAAAAAAATTATCTTCCAAAATTAACGTAGGGGCCTTTTTAAATAATTTTTACTTAAATTATTTCATGCTTGTCACAATAGAATTTTGAAATCATTTTTTACATTAAATCATTAAATATCAATTAATTAATTAATAATTGGTGTAATATGGTTTTTCTCACTAAACTGAGTTTAAACATATATTGATGACCTACTGTAAAAAACTGGATTTTTAAAGTTAAATTTTATTCAAATCTTCTAGTGTGTACCTACACTTTATTAAGAATTTATTGACAAATTCTATAATATTTATAATAACAGATAATAATTACGTTTATGACTTAAATGTCAGGAAAAATATAAAACATACGATTCAGTATGCTTATTTAAGGATCCACTAAAATGCTAAACCAATCCATTGCCATTTAAAAGGTCCTTAAAAGTAAATTTGCGTTAAGGTTGACAGAGTTTTATTTGTAGCTATTCTAAACAAGGAAACAAAATGCATATTCCTAATTGTAAAATTATTTAGCATTGCTTAAAGTTATAAGAAAAACTCTTGAAATACCAATAACTAGAAAATTATTAAATATAATTTTCGAAATATATATTTTTTATGCATATTAACAATAATTATGATAAAGCTTGCTGTGTAGAAGTCGTATAAAAAGTGGACGCAAGAGTATTGTAAAATTAGAATAACCTAAAAATACTGTTTAAAGCGTTGCACTAGTTATTCCTGTAATTTTCTGTTTGGCAGCAGTTGAAGCAGTTGAAGTCTAGGGAAAAGGCTTGGATTTAGAAAGGGAACGAACAAAATTTAAATTTTCCTATATATATCTATATATAAATTTTCAGAAAAATTTGGTAAAAAAATTTATTTATTGAAAGAAATGTAATTGTAATCAATCAATCAGAATTTTGCATTTGCTCTAAAACACTGCGGTTATTTTTGTAATGCAAGTCCCAAAATAAGTGTGGAATATTCAAGATTTAAGCAAATAAAACTAAAACGTAAACTATTTACTGTTTTCTCAAAAAATTTAGTTTTGTGTTAAAGAAATTCAAACATTTTTGAAACTTTATAATCAAATCTTTTATATGGTGCCCATGTGTATTTTGAGAATTTAAACTTCATATTAAAAAAAGTTAGAAGGAGCGAAATATTCTTAATTAACTACTTAACATGATCCTTAACGGTAGCTGTTAAAATATTGAAATTAAACTAATTAGAAATGGAAAAACCGGAATGTAAAAAATAATGTAATTATCCCTCTATTAATGCATATTACTGTATGCCATGTATTAATGCATGCAATATTAATGTATTAAATAATAATATAGTTATGTTTCTATTATTTAATCAATGAAAGTTACCTTTTCTTTACTTCATCTAGAAAAATATAACTTTTTTTTTACAGAAGCGTAATACCATTTAATTGATTTTTTTATTAGATGTTTAATATTTTTGAAAGATATCTTTGCATATATCAGATTAAACCAATCAAAAATTGATCAGAACAAAGTGGGGGAAATATATATAAATGAAATCTGCAATCGCAAATTTAAAGTTATCATGGAAAAACATTATTATTTTTTAAATTATTATTTGCCTTAATTAATTTAAGTTATTATCTAGTTTAAACCGAAAAAATCCCTAGACTTCTCTATCGGTCTCTCTCACTTTATATATATGTATATATATATTGTTTTAAACCGGTTTTAACTGGTTAATGACTTAGATTAATTAAGACAATTAGTAAGAACTCATAGAATGTATAATTTGGAAATCAAGTTGTAACTTGAAATGGCAATAGATAGTCAAATATGACAACCTTCTGCATTATTTCTAATAACACTATTTTAATTAGTTAAAATTATTCTTGAACTAACAATTTTTAGCGATTTAACAAACAATATTTTAACTTGTTTGGTTTATTATTAAAGAACGTTGGCTAGTTAGGTAATAACACTGAGATTTCCTAGGGAAATACTACACCTGCGGACGATACATAATTTAAAAGCTATATAGTGGAAGCCGACTCCAAAATAAAACTACATTAGCAGATGATAGATAACTCAAAAACTATATTGTGAAAGTCGATTCCAAAATAAAATTTCGTCAGCAGACCATATTTATTGCAAAAGGTATACTGTGAAAGCCGATTCCAAAATAAAATATAAAAAAATAAATAATAAAGGATAAATAGCCAATTTGTTGCCTGCACATTTGTAGGTCCAAAAACCTTAAACGATAACAATATCATGTTCTCACATGATAAAAAATTCCAATATTAATAAATAGGAAAACAAATATGAAAGTTAGAAAATAAAAAAAATTCTCACTAATGTTAGGGGGGGAAACTCCATGCAAATGAGATCCTTCCCGAAGCCTTTTTGTGAGAAGTTAAAAATCAATGCGAATGCAGTAAACGGAAAGATGCGGAAAACAGGCAACGAAATGCCAAAACTCCTTGCGGGAGAGGAATCCGTGACAGATGTAAATAGGCCACCAAATGGGGCGGGAGCAAGGAGAAGTGATAGGGGGAAAAAAGACTGAATTCTCATTGGAAATTCCTACGGGGGATTTACTTTGAATTCCGATAATACCAACACTGAATTAACTTCAATTAAACTTTTGTTTTTGTTCTGTATCGTTTTTAAGGCTGCAAATTTAAATAAATTCTGTTGAAAGCTATCTAAAACCCAATGTTATTTGGAACAAATTAATTTTGTGTTTTCCTGCATTATCGGTGAATTCTGTTTTGAAATATGCAAATTTCTCTTACATCCTGTAGCTTCATCTATAATTAAAATGGGTTTATATATATCTCTCTAAAAAATTCTTATTTTCGGGGAAAATGGAACAAATGATTCGTGGAACTATTTATAACAAATCAAGTTTTTTTTTTTTCAAATAGCTGAAGATTGCATTTTTTGGGGTATATTATTCATTATTTTTAAAGAATTATACAAAATAGAATCAAATACAGAAGATGGCAACTCGTATGCGCATAAGTATGGTGATTTAAAATATATATACTGAGATTCAATAGGAATTGTGAAATGGGAAAAATAGAATTATATTTTCTACATTGAAGCATTGTATTAGTTAAAAATAAACTATAAAATTATTGTTATCAAACATTCGTTAAATACTCTTTATACTCTGAATATTCGTCAGCATAATTTATTTTTGAGAAATCGCGAAAATTGCTGTTTATTCATTATAACTAATTAAATGTAATCGATAACTTTTACATAAATAATAAATTTGTTTTATTATATTTATTTTATGGCATATATTAATAATTAAAATAGAATGAGGATACATTTAGAAGTTCTACCCTATATTTGGTATATATTTTATAATTTTGACAATTTATTAAAACAGGAACAATGCTATTTAAATTTTCCATTCACACTTACCTGATATTTTCTTTCCGTCGTGGATTGAACACAAATCAAATCGCACGTATTTTCACATTTTATTATAATCCTACACTTGCATTTGGGAGAAATTCTGTCTCACTTCAAAATTCGTTTGCCAAGTCACTGTGACAATTTTTTAATGGGGAAACATACTGCATTTTTTTCTAAGGAACTTTTAACGAAGATAATTATAAGTAAATTCATTTAAAATAATTTTTTAACTATACTTTATTAAGAAGAAGAATTTTTTCTAATTCTTCGGGAGCAGTTACTTAATAATTATCTTGAATCTGAGAAATTGTTAATTTGCTTCAAAGTCAATCCAGAGGAGCTTTGGGTGAAATAATGAAATGAAGTAAGCAAAACGGGTATACCAAACGATGGCAAAAAGTTATTTAGATCATCTTAAAGGATTATTTTGCGAATCATAAATATTAGTCAAACACCTAATCAACATTTTGATTTTCTGTGTATTGTTTAAATGAGCCCATCTGTTTCCCAAAAATCGAAAAAGATCATCCCTAATTTCCTATTTTTAAAGATAGAAATTTCTTATCGTTTTTTAATTCAATTTCTGATGCTCTAGAGATGTAAACTTTTTCACAATTCTATACTGTTAATTACAATAAATTATTATTTTCAGACTTTAATTTGCAGTTGATTGAAATATTTAATTAAATTTTGACTTCATAGGTAGGGTGTCATCCGCCAGTGAATAAGAAAAAAAATTCATTTTCGCGATACATTGATATTTGTAACTATGAATAATAAATTTAAGTTGGTAAATATCAGATCGGAAGTTCGATGTGCTCTAGAGTTTGATATGAGCAAAAAAGTCCTTGTATTAGTAGAAGTTCAATTCACTTCCGATTTAAATTAAAATTCAAGGAAGATGACAAAAAATTAGAAAATGTTGAGGACAATGAACAGAGTTGTATGAAATTTCTAAGTAAGTTAAATATTGCTTGGAAAAATTTAACAATAATTAATACTGAAAATCAATTGTTCGCCTAACGCAGCTAGAGTGCAATAAAAGCGTTATAGCTCATTTTCAATAGAAAATAATCAATGCCTACTTTAGTGAGAGCACCAAACTGTAATGATCTATATGAAATACACTGAAATAGTAACATTAT
>JAPMOQ010061697.1:272894-303904 GCA_026543055.1 Argiope trifasciata | reverse complement strand
CGAATAGTGAAAACGCGAATGAAGAAAGCGCGAATAAGGAGCTTTTATTGCTTATTTTCTTACATCGTAATTCAGAACTTATTCGGTTTTCTACCTACGTAAAACTGTTTTCACCTTGCATACACTAATATAACAGTAAAGCTTTTTAAAGGTGGTCTGAACGCCCACCGATAAAAGCGTTCCTCGTGTCACGGTAAAGGGAGAATAAATAACAGGTAGCAGGAGGATAAATGACTGTTATGGCCCCTGTTTTCTTAAAGAGAGGAGGAAGGTTCTTTTTGCTCTCTACATCATGCATGTATTTTGCTGCAATCATGTGGAGTGGGGTTTTTTTTTTCCCACTACGGAAAGTATTTCTCCTTATAGGAATTTGAATTTATGTTCCTTTTGAATAGAACTTGAATTCTATTATATTGAATGCGCCTATTTTCTGAAAATAACTGTAATGTTGTAGATGGTTTCCTTTTATAAATGATTTGATGAAGTGTATATAAAACTATATAGATCATTTTAAAGCTCAAAGCATTACTAAAATTCTTATTCAAAACTTCTTATTTAATCAAATCATCTGAAAAAAGTGTTCAACAAGGGGAATATTCCCTTTCGTAATGTTGCCATGTGAAAAATATTTATAGCTTTCAGTGTTTGAATTTAAAATAAAATAAAATTCTTCTGAAATTTCAGTGACAAAATGTGTAGTTATAAGTCATCATAATTATACGTTTTCGCTACTTTATTTCGTGGGTAAAAAGTTTGCATAAATAAACAGATGACGAATTCAAACTAATTTGATATCAAAACTTTATAAATACCAATCACATACAATATGATCAGGCATTGATGTTTTTTTGAAACAGATATTTTTTAAAAATTTATTAATGTATTCTTTTTATTTCTAAAAATTTTTATCATTAATCTGCTTATTCAGATGTGAATATGCAAATTTGAGACACTTTCGTTAATCATTTTAATAGCTATCATATGGTTTAATAAAAAATAAAATCTGAATTTTCCATTTATTATATTTTTATTTGCCATCTTTTTAACAATAAGCATTGTATAATAGCATCAGCATTACTATCGTTTATATCTATATTTAATTTTATTTCATATTTTTAATGTTATTATTTATATATAATTATAACGCGAAATCATGAAAGACGAATATAAAAATTAAAAAATTACAAGCTGGCCTTTTTTTTTATTGTCTTTCTAATTTTGCACACTAATCAGATAAAGCGAATGAATTGTGAGTTGGGACTTCATTTTCCAATATTCGATAATAACTTTGACGTTATTCTTAAAGTCTATCAATAATTTTTCATACACCTAATAATAATTGATTGAGCACAATTTACAAGAGCAAATATTTTAAAATCCCGAAAATTAATTAAATTTACAGAATAACAATTAGTAACTTCTTTTGAAATAATATCCGAGTATAAGCAAAATACATATGGTCATAAAATAAGGGAAGGTGTTGGAAACTCGATTCTGAATAATCTGTCTAACCAATTATAACCTAATTTAATTTATGTTATTTGGGCCACAAGATTTAGATTGGGGAAAATATTAACTTTAAATTCAGAAGCCAACTACAATATGCCACGCTATATGCAGTTGACCGAATTAGTTAATCATATTTCATGAATTAGTTACGTAGATTTAAATTTATATCCTGAGTAGTAAATTTATGCATAACAAATTTAATTAAGCTTATTAAAAATGCGCAAATTTATGTTATATACAAATAGTTACAAATTGTGCAAGATTTTGAAAAGTGAAAGTCAAAGATGCATTTTCACTACAGTCAAGCACTGTGATTTTTTTGGTTATGGAGTCAAATGAAGAGCTTGGACTATGAAAGTGAAATTATCTTAGAGGACCACATTAATATGCGAAGACCACAAATCAAAGATGGCAAATTAAACTACTACGCTATATGGCGGAATCTACAATCTAAAGAATACTTGGAAAAAGAAGTCTTTGACAGAACGTTTGAATAAACAATGATAAAGGCCTTACAATGCTGTAAGCGGTAACTATTTATGAATTTGGACAGTTAAAACGACAATTATCTACATCTGCAATTGATTTGGACCAATTTACTTAACACCACGTATCAAAAGCTTATATGATTTGCAGTATAATTTGTCGAGAAAAATGAGACTCTGTAATTGCTCTGAGTTAATGAGTTAACACATTAAAATAAGCCAATTGTCTGTTCAGCACTATTTTCCCGCAGGTGGCAACAAAAATTGGTTCAGCAAAAACTGGTTAATAACTGTTTTACACACACACAAATATATATATATATATATTGCATTTGACTGAGTAAATTTATTTCTTAAAAGGTTGAAGAAATTATAAAATTTTATTTACTAAAAAGAATTTTAATTAACTATAATTAACTATGTCTAACCTCTGTTTCAATTTTTTTAAATTTCCTTGTTATTGTAATCACGTCTCCTCATGGGAAATAGGCGTGTCCTTTCATATTGCATGCAGTCCAAAGTGAAAATAAATCAGTTTATTATAATATTTTCTTTTTTCGTGCTAAGCATACCAAATCATGCATACTTTATACTGAAGAAATATATGCAAAAATTCTAAAGACATGCCTGCCCCCAATGTGCGTTTCTTCCCCAGATTTTTTTAAAAATTATTTTTGTTTCATATTTTTCGTTGCTTTAACTTCACTTTGTTTTACTTAATTGGGAAATAACTGTATTATAATATTGAAAAATACTTTTTCAATTATTTTTTGGATATTCTTAAATTTAATCTCAAATATCTCTGGAAGTTTTGTCAATGACTTTATGAAAATGTTTTCTGTATTTTTATTATTTTATAACATTCATTTCTATAAAAGAATTTTTTTGTCCGATCTCTCTTACCTTTTGAGTAATTTTTTGTAATTTCCATATCTCTCCACAAGAGATGCTGTAACCCTTCTCAAGAAATTCAGCTTTAGTCATATAATTATAGTTAGAAAGTTACTTCCCTGATTATGCAAGATATCGTTTTAAATTTAAAAAGCTTAAAAACTTTAAATAAAGATATAGAAAAGTTGTGTTTATTTTATAATCGAAAACTGAAATATACATTTATTTTCTACATTTCTTTCCCTCATTTGCCCCGATGCTTTACAGAGTTTTACTATATATACTTACTTTTCATTACATATAGAAATATACTTAATAAAAGAATAGAGAATATTCTTAGCTTTTCTTTATTATACAGGGATATCTTAGGCAATACACCTTTGTTTCTTATACTCATATAATATTTATTTCTTATTCGTTACATTTACCATAACCAAAATCTTTTAACATTTCAAATCGAGATAAGTTGACAATTTCAAGTGCTTTCTATAGTTTTTCGTTTAGCGTTAGCAAGGATTTATTACTTATTTTGTGCGAGTTTCTTTATCAATATGGTCCATATGTTACGGTCAATGAGAATAATCGGTTATTTTTAATATTAAATGGCCATTATTAATAATAATCGTAAAAGTCTGTTAAAGTGAATATTTATAAGCATTTACCACATTTATAAGTTATTTTTAATAATAACCAATAAAGTTTGATCAATGTCAGTTTTTGGTAACTATAATTAACTATGTCTAACCACTGATATTGTCTCTAAACAATATCAATTGATTGTTTGTTTTATAAACTATTCTCCTTATTATTTCATTGTCAGTTTTTGGAGTTTATATTACTGTTTTTCATAAATTAAAACATTTATTTTAATCAATTTTATTACAACACAATGAATGACAATTTAGAAGTCATGAAATTACCTTTCAAAAACCATTTAGACAGGCTCAAATCAAAAAAGGGAAAAGACTATCATTTATTTACAAGAGAAGAATAGAATTCCTTTTTCTCAAAAAAGTAAGGAAATCAAAAGAAATACTTGTGTCGAAGCACCAGAGGATTATTAACGTTTATCGAGATATGTTAGAATGGGTAGTGTTTCTCTTTTTTTCCTTGTATTTTATCGTGTTTATTTTTTTTTCGACCTCCATCATATAGATATTAGGTTTTTTTTTAATAACATATCCCCTCCCTCAAGACGAGACTAAGTAATTATAAAATAAAGGAAAGGGAGTTAGAAAAAAATATGAAAGAAAAATTTCAAGTTTTAAAAACATGTACAAACAAGTACACCTATGTCCAAATCCTATATAAACCATTTTATCCCACTGAAAAACTTCATTGGAAATTGTTTACTATAGCTGGTAAATAATCGCAAATTGAAGCGTATAATTTGAGATATTTTTCCCTTTAACAAAAAGTAGCAATTAGTACATATATTATATACTAACAAGTATATATATTATTTGAATTCATAGGTTAAGTATTGATGTTATCATAGTTAGTTATAATTATATTTAATTTCATTATTCATGGTTTATTCTTTGAATGACAACATTGTATTATTTTTGCTGAATGGCAACAGAGTTGAAATACGAAATGTTGTGTACCTTTTTTTAATGCGTAATAAAGCAACAGAATAAGACTGAAATCTTAAGATCAGATTATGAATTATTCAAACTCTTAAAACAATGATTTGATTTAGAATGATATGGTATTATTAAGCATTTGTTAAGCTTTATTGTAACACTATACATTAAGCCACATAGACATAAGGAAATATTTTAACAATATCATCTTTGAAGTTGTGGTAATATCAAAGGAGGCACTTAAAGCAGAACAAGAACTTTTTCAAAGTAATATAAAATAGAAATACTCAGGATGCAAAAAAAGCATGGCTGTTGAAAATTGAAATTTGTTTTCTGGTACTCATGACTTAAGATGACACTTCTTAAGGAATGCTTTACATACTGTGAGATTTATTTTGACTGTTCGACAAATTTCAATAAAAATTTGCAGCAGCTACCTACGCATAAGGGCACAAGGCTCAAAATTAAGAGGGGAATTCGGGTTGAATTTTTGATAATAAAAAAGGAATCTATTTTGATTTATATTAGTGACTAGTTATTAGTCGACTTGTTGGTTTATCGGTAATAATGGTTATATTTGATTTCAGATAAATCCTTTTTTTATAATTCTATGTCCGTGATTCTGCTAAATTCTCTAAAATTAAAGAAATGTTATCGTGATTGTCTTACTTAACATCTGTTTATTGTATACATGAATCTTTCTGAGGAAAACTAGACTCATAGCATCATAATGCTATTAAAAATATGCTACTCATCTTTCTAAATTTTACTTAACGTAACTTCAAATTTTAATTCGTCTTATAATCTACGCAGACATTAAGCAGAATCCCCTTTTTTGACTTTATGCAATAGAATAAAAACAAATAATTTAATATTGAATGCGACAGTGAAAATGATTTGACCAAATTCAAATTAGATTCAAACCTTTAGATTTGGATTTAAAGGCAATAATGGAATCTATTATTAAAAATTAGACACACAAAATATTTTTAAAAAATCGTCAAAAGAATTCGCCTTACTACTAAATTATTATTATAAAAAAGAAAAAAAAATTTGAAATAGTGGTAAGTTCATTTTTGTGCTGTAATATTTTCGGAAGTTATAGCTGAAAAACACCAGAATTTTTAAAAATTTTAATTAAATAAAATTTTAAAAAGCATTACTCTAAAGTGTACATTTTCATTCTCTAAGGGACGCACGTGTCAATTATTTTAAATTAAAGTCAAACGGTCAAACTGTATAGGTGCTGCTCACACACTCATAAATACGCATAATTATTACTAGGAGGAGTGTTTATTTCATATTGTACAGAAAACACGATTTTATCCATCCTAAAATTAAAATATAACCATCAACAGTCTAATCTTCATTACAAACAGAATCAAATTTTTAAAAATTATACATTTTATATAACTTGACCTCTTATTGGTAGGTGCAATGAAATATTTTAAAGCTTCAAATTTGGAAAGCCATATAACTCAGATTATTATAAAACCTTAAACCTTTCTTTTCATTATATAATGTATCTCTAATTTTCTATCATCTTCCTTAAAATTTAGATTTTAAATTAAAATATAAATGCTTAAGTTTATATTAATTTAAAAAACTTTTTTTGCTGAAACCAAGATTGTACTTTTTTTTTAATGTGAGTGTATAAAACATAATCATTTGGCATTGAAGTCGTATTGTTTTAGTGGATAATTTTCGTAACCTGTACTATATCTCAAAAAATTATTCGTTAAAAGTTTTCACAGCTTCATTATAAAATTCAGTTCTTAGTTTTTCTTTCACAAGAGTTTAGATGATGCAAATGATAATATTTTATTTTAATTCGGTCAATAAGAATTCCTCAAAAAGTTATGAAATGAAAATTTTATGCAATCTTTTGGTCCTGAGAAATCATATTTTTTAAAAATATTCTTAACTCTTTAGAAAAAAAAATTAGATTCTATTTTCTTTTATCAAATCTGACCGAATTATGAGCATTATAATTTTAGAACTTTAATCATTCTTATAATAGGCCAATAAACCTTGAAGAAACTCGATACACTGATTGAAATGGCGAATAGTGTAGTCTAAAATCATGTATTTTTTTAAGATTTCCAATTTTTATCACTCACTCAGTTTTAAATGCAGTACAAACTGCTTTTCTTTTTATTTAAAAGCATTCATTTTTTACCCCATCTTATTCGCTGGGATTATTAAAAATTGGTTATATTTAAACTTCTTTTAACCATGAGGATATAACTTTGTGTACATGAATCTTCTAAATTATCAGATATTAAAGTCGTGTTAAACTATCTCTTACATAAACTTTATTTCTTGTATACATGAACTTTTCTAACAGAAATCCGTTTCAGGGCATCATGGTGCAATTAAAGCCATTATTTTAATGGTTTTACTGAACTTCTGTTAATTGCATATATGAATTTGTCTAATCGAAACTAAATTCACAGCATCATAACGCTATTAAGAAGGTAAATATCCGACACGTCTATCTATAAAATTTCGCGATCTTGTAGTTTCACTTTTTTTATTCGTTTTATAAACTTCTCAGAGAAAAAAATACAAAATTCTTCTTCTTTAATTTTCAACGATGGAAAAAAGCACACGATTAAATACTGGATGAAACATTCAAAAATATTTGAATTTCAATTTAACAATGCAATCCATTGTTGGAAATCAGGCAAAAAAAATTAAAAAATTGTAATACTAATTAGATGCTGTTACTAAATCAGCGTCATGAAAAAAACCGTTTTTTATTGAAAAATTTGAAATGATGTAAAATTTACTTTTTTGGTATAACATGTACGGAAATTATCGTGATATACCAAAATTCAACTTAGCTTTAAATCATAATTCAACTTAGTTAAAATTTTAATTATAATATATCTAAAAAATAGCTCCAAGTTTTATATTCCTGACATCCAAAATATACATGCGCCAAATCTGATTGTTATAAATCAAACTTTCTGGCATGTAGAGAGGCAATACACCCATTCATCTTTATTATAGATAAAATTCATCTTAAATTTTATACCAAATTTTTATTTTTGAATTTTTATTTTGATCTCAATAATTTTCAACAAGCATGTTGCACTGAACATGACACATATTTTTAAAAAGTTTATTTAAACTCAAAAATATGGAAAAAGAAGTGAAATAAGAATTTATACAATTCCGAATTATCCGTCTTTTTCCTAGGCATATTTTCATCTTAGTACACTAGTTACTTTTGAATTGTATTACATTTGGAATTCACCTGAACAATAGCTCGTTCACTAAAACATGAGGAGCGTGCGATAAAACAAAGATGTGGATGTTTGTATGGATCTTGATCTGCACGTTACTCAACCACTATAGAGTCACGAAAAAATATAATTAATGATGAACAATAACGGAAGACAAAAATGTATATAAACAAGAATGGAACACACACTGATTTTATTTTCCAAGATGATGCACGAGTCTAAAACTTAGTTTTTCGTAACATCCCCACTGATACAGGAATAAATTGATGAGAAAAAACCAAACAAGTTTATTCGATATTACTCTAAAACAGGAAAGCATTCTTTTCTTTTAAATGAATATTACTCACAAGCCGATAAAATAAAATTTGATGTAGAGAAATGCCTTATGCCAAACTTTATCTGTCCAGCTTAAAATGCTATCGTGCTTACAGAAAGAGTGGCATTCTAGCATGATTCTAAAAACCCACTTTTGGGGAAGGCTCAGAAAGATTTAAAGCATGGTGATTCTTCAAAATTAAAAAGTAATTTACAAGACTTTTTTTAAATCTAGCTCTTGTTTTTTTTATGTAATACAATATTTTTATATACAATATATACAATGTGTAATACAATATTTACAATATACAATGTGTAATGCAGTATTTTTTGTAATACAATAACTTTTCTTTTGCTACTTCGTGCATGAAAAAGTGAAAATATTAGTGGCAAAACAAGCAATGGATCTCAAAAGATATTATTAACTTTTTGAAGTGAGATATAAATCTGGATTTTTAACTATTTAGATTGTATAACAATATTGCAACTTGCATTGTACTATGTTTCAACACAAAGTAAACAAACACGGATTGTATTTGGTTTTCCAAAACATTCAACCACCAAGCCACCAAAAAAGTGGCGTAACATATAATGTATAAAAAGATCTTTCACTAGTTTAATTTTTTAAGTAAAAATTCAAACTCGTGCTTTCAATTTAAATTGTATCTTTGGCTACGAAACTATGTCCTGAATAAATCGGGACAAGCTGCTTTAAGAGGGCTGTGATTAAAATTGATGCTAAAAGTTGAGCCCCTAAGACTTAACAAGATTGAGAACTGCAACTGTAATCGTTCATCACACTTGACATTTCAACTCATGTAATCAAACGTAAGATGAATGCCAAGCTCTGGCAATCATTCAAACTTGGCGGCTTTCCCCGTTTCCGCATTTAATTCCGGCAACCCCTCAGCGCAATCCGGGCTGCCAAAGAAGTATGCAGAGATGCTTCTGACGTCATTCGCTTGATTAGTAGTAGTAGTGATGGTAGTAGTAGCGCCGCGCCCACAGTTGTAGTACGAACTGCCTGCGTTTATATACCATTCATGAATTCACCCACGTACCTCCAGAGCTACGTGAGAAAACGCATCTGCATAAGAGAGTTTTCCGGAATCGATAATTTAAAAAAAATACTGCGAGGGGGGAAAAAGAAAGCCGGATCTTCTCCACATTTTTCTACTTTTTGGAATTCAGAAATTAGAAGAAAATAAGATTTTCCATCTTTCAGAATTTAAGAGGAATTATTCATGCTTTCTTTCTTGTTCGATGAAAAAAAATTCTACCCGGTTAAAAAATTTTCCCAATTTTTTTTTTCCAGTTGATGCGAATAGAAGGATAAAAATAGCGAAGAATATCTAAAATTTTAGATTTATTCCTAAATTAGCATACAATATATAAAGAAGCGTTTCTTATGCGATTGAAAAAGATTTAAAAAGATTAACCTACGTTTGTTTAAAAAATAACTGCCTGATAAAATATGACTAAGTAGCCGAAACGTTTGATGAGCCAATAATAAATAAAATATCACTTCTTAACTAATCTTTCCATATCTAAATAAAAACGTATTTACAGTTAAATTACTAAAAATGGGATGTTTCGGGGTTGTTGTTTTTTTTTTTCCTTCACAATTTACATAGAAATATCATACTATAAAGTATCTTAGTATTGTTTTCATTAACAGTTTCGTGATTTTATAATACCAACTTTTTTTAATTTCAGAGGCGATTTATAGTAAAATAGCATCTATGAATGATAGTTATATTCGGTCTGAGCACATGAAAGTTACCTTTTGAATAGTAGATACTCTCTAACTAAAAGATGAATTTTCATAGGAGTCGAGAATTTTTTTTTTCGTAATTTGCAAGGTTTATATTTAAAATTTGATTAAAAAATGTTAACTTCTTAAAATTATAATTTCAAAGTATATCATTGCACGGGTGTGATGTAAAAGTTTATAGATATTTCAAAAAATTATCATCAATTTCAATATTTTTCATTTAATTTTTGTTAATTTCTGATATATATTTTTAATACACAGATGGAAAAAAAAATCCCAACACTAGGAAAGAGCTTTGCCAGATAAGCGAAATTTGGTAGGCGTGTTTATACATCTAAAAGATGACGTCGATTCAGATTTCGAGCTACGCGCGTAAGTGTGGCGCTGATAGCGACACTATGAACATGCAAATGAGGTTTGCTTTAAATAAGCGCTGTAAGGTTCGTGATCGTTACTTACAGTTGAGATTTGACGTAGTGGGTTAATGTTAGTAAAGGATGCGTCTGAGAAGACGAAGAAGCCATTATCAACAGCTCACTGAGTTTGAACGAGGTCGTGTTGTAGGGCTACGAGAAGGTGGGTTTTCTTTCCGCGATATTGCTGAAAGACTTGGCAGGAATGTATCCACTGTGCATGAGTATTGGTGGCAGTGGTCAAGGGAAGGTACTGCCTCAAGAAGACCAGGTTCCGGGCGACCACGTGGTACTACTGAGAGGGAAGACCGTCGTATTCGGCGTATGGCTGTGGCTAATCGTACTGCGTCTGCAGCTGAAATTCGAGCTGCAGTTGGCACCACAGTGACACAGCGAACTGTTACAAATCGGTAACTTCAAGGACAGCTCCGAGCCAGACGCCCTGTACAGTGCATTCCACTGACTCCAAACCACTGTCGTTTGCGACGTGAGTGGTGTCAAGCTAAAGCTCATTGGAGGATGGAGTGGAGATCTGTTGTGTTTTCTGATGAAAGCCGGTTCTGCTTTGGTCGCAGTGATAGCCGTTTGTTGGTTAGAAGGAGGCCAGGTGAATGCCTGCTAGTGACCTGTCTGTGGCCTAGACACACAGGGCCTACTCCTGGAGTTTTTCCAACTGCAATTTCGTATGATAGCAGGAGCACTCTCGTGGTTATCCCACGCACCCTGACTGCAAATTTGTACGTCAGTCTAGTGATACAATTTGTTGCGCTGCCATTCATGAACAACATTCAAGGGGTTGTTTTCCAACAGGATAACGCTCGCCCTCATACTGCTGTTGTAACCGAACATGCTCTACAGAGTGTCGGCATGTTGCCTTGGTCTGCTAGATCACCAGATGTTTCTCCAATCGAGCACGTATGGGACATCATTGGAAGACAACTCCAGCGTCATCCACAACCAGCATTAACCATCCCTGCATTGACCGCCCAAATGCAACAGGCATGGAACTCCATCCCATAAACTGATATCCGACACCTGTACGACACAATGCATGCACGTTTGCATGCTTGCCTTCAAAATTCTGGCGGTTACACCAGTTACTAATGTACCAACATTTCACATTTGAAATGGATCTTCTCGCCAATGGCTCTACCTGTGATCTTGAAACTTTAATCAATTAAATATGTTACCTAGACAAATGTATTCCTAAAATTTCATTACTGTACAATAATTTTTTCTTGGTGTCAGGATTTTTTTTTCCTTCAGTGTATATACTGCTGCGTTTATGGACTCGTATGTTATAATGATATTAAAATCATTTTTTGTGCGAATGTCAACGTTTCATTTTTTAAAAACAATATAAAAATAACTAATCCTACATAATCCTATCATTATCATGTTTCCGATGTTTCAGACTAAAGTTTCAATTTTCTTTCTGTTTCTTACTTTTATGATTTTATTTTATTTTTCTATCACTATTAGATATTTCTTTATTTTTATGTTTATGTTTCACACCGGCTTTTTTCATAACTTATGTATTGTCCTAATACTGTTTCAATAATATAGCAATTGATGAGATGGAGGAGAGGGGGTATAGATGCCCTAGACACCAATCTTAGGAATCATTTATGGGAACAAAAACATCACTATTTCTCTAGCCTTTTTTTAAATAAAATATCCTATGGGAATGAAAAAAATATACCATGTCCTCAGCAAAAGTTATCTTCGCTATGCCACTGCATCGTTCAAAGATTGTTCATGCGTTGACCGACTATCATTCAATGGAATTAGATATTGTTTTTTTAAAGCCATATTACCCTTAATTCTTCCTCCGTCACAAAGCAAGCCTTGAAATATCTATAGTTCGAATCCATTCATAATTGTTTATTTAGGATACTTAGCTTAGGGATAGGGAGGAGGGGGACTTTAAAATCAAACCTCGAGTCATCTAAGGATCCGTCATACGTGCTTTCCTGATCTTATGCAAAATATCAAAACTTAAGACAAACATTTTTCCGTTGGTGAGATACAAGTCTTGTCAAGTTTAGTTACATTAATGTCCCGTTTTGAAGCAACATTAGGGCTACTTTCGGACGGACCTCGTAATTTTGAACCGCACTGAGATGACGAGAACGACACCTGAGCTAGCACCTCCTCACCAAACTTCCGCACGACATCAGAGATGTCGTTTTGCCTTGAAATATTTAACATGAACTAGAACCGTTTACACGATGGATCTTCGGTAGAATCGAGTCTCAAATCTGAAACCCTCCAGTTCCGAAGTAGAGACTTTACCACCAGGCCACTGCCACCAGTAGAAGTCTGAAAGGGAAGAGGGGTACTCTCTCAATAATCGTCTTAGTCATATAAAATTATATTCAAAATTAAAAAGTTCCTCTGAAAACAGCTTTAACATTGCTTCAAATTAGGACAATAGTATAATTAAACTAAACGTGACATAGAAGGAGGTGAAAATCGAAGCATTTTTTGTTTGCTTGCACCTTTCACTTTTTTAATGCAGCATTATTTCTGTTTTTTTCTTTTAGTTTTAGTTTAAAAAGCAACTATTGAAATGTTTCGTACGGTAACTGTTAAGAAATGGCAAAAATGTTTGTTTTCCACGAAGTTTGTCGAAACTGATAATTTTTTTTATTTGTATTCTCCCGCAATCGTAAGTTTCGAGTAATTTTATGGGGGATTTTTTTTATACTTCAAAGTGCTAGTCCCAAATCAGAAAAATTTGCTTAGACACTGATTAAAAATCAGAAGGACATGTTTATCTCGGGAGTAGCTACTTGAACAGTATAGAATAATCGCCGCCGACCACACATCATAAACGGTAGAGAATAACGTTTATATATATTTCCGATTTAAGAAAAAGATGGATTTCGACTGGATTTCCAACCTTAAGTTTAAATATTTTGTTTTACCTTTATTTTCTTCCCTTCCTCTTAATAAAATTGCAAGATCAGGAAAGCAAAGGGATGGAATTTCGCTGAAACTGAACAGAAGATAACTTCTGCCTCTATAAAAGGATAAAGTGGCTATTCTTAGGAACATTTTGATATTTTTGTTTATGTGTCAAATCTCTTGCAAGACGAAAATCGCCTTTGAGAAAGATAATCTCATTTACTGGAGAGGCTGGTTAGATAAGTGCTGTTGTATCAATGTATGATTAATATATATAGATGTGGCTATAACTATCAGTAAGAACTTACTAAGCATTAATAAAAAACAATGTTATGATTGATCCAAAAGATTGGTTTCATTATAAAGAGCCATTATTCCATCAAAATGTGAAAAACTGGAAGCTTACTATAAAACATATATCCAACCCCATATAGGAATCATTAAAATAGAATGTGTCATCAAAACACTCATTGATATTTTTATTGGATGGAACAAGTTAATGTATACCAACAAACGTGAATTTTATGTATCAAATTTGATTTTCAAACTGTAGGTAGAAAGAGTTTCAAAATCTTCTCTTAAGCAGTATTTCTACACCCTGTTTTTTAGACAGTCAAGGGAGAAAAATTATTTCAGATTATTGCTAATTCTATAATAATCAGAAAAGTTTACCCCGGAAGAGGGTTATCATTGGACAATGATTAACCAGTCTCTTAATACTCTGTCTTAAAATATGAAACTAAACTCTCAGTTCCCCATCCTTATATTCAAGATGGTCTTTGGTAGAAGAGTTTAGGGAAAAGAATAATCTGACTTATTGAACCTTTCATGGAACAATTCATTTTTAATCTTTTTGGTAAGAAATCTACTAATAACACCTGAAGTGATTAAATTGAAAAATAAAAAGAAATTACTTACAGAATCATTGATAGATCTGCTTTAATATCGAACTTCGGTAAAGCAGTTTATATAATGTCATGGTTTCTTGCGTGCATTGCTGCCTGAAGCAGTTGATGTTATATAAAAAGCTGCACCAAGGAACTGCATTAAGATGTAAGGATAAACAAATCCCGATCAAGTCAAAGACCAAACGAGGGTGCAAGATAATATTACTACAAAGCAACTTGTTGATACAGAAAATCTTGACATTTACCTAAAAAATCAAAACCCTCTCTTTAGAAGAATGAAACAAGTTTCGGGCCGAGCAACAGTCACCAAGCCAACAATAATAAGAATGCTCTAACAATACAGCAATAATAGTAACTATCCTCTAACAGTATAACAATAATAATAATACTATTGATAAGTAAAGTTAGACAATGCATAAAAATATTATACGAAAACAATATAATTCAATAACGTCATCAATTCCAATTAATAAAATTTGAGCAGTAAAATGTATAAACAATTTTTTTATAAAGCGTGACGAATAAGATTCTTCAAATTTTGTAGTAACGAGCCAAAAGGTCTCAAATAATGCCATGTACAGAAGTCTTTATTTACCTGGTCCACAGTTCCTTCTGAAGTTCAACACTGACAAGATAATTCCTTTCCAAAATCTGTATTGGTAAGTCTTAAATGAACCATCGATTTTTCAAAATGTTTTCATATGTAATTTAATTTAAGTTTGGAAAATAATTCCTTTGTTTTGATACTTTCAAATGAATAAATCAAAATCTTGCTTCGAATGTTTTGAAGGAATTTCTTCTGATGCATCTACAATCTTTATATATGTTTCTGTTATCAGCGCTATTTTAGATTTATTATAGTACTTGTCTATTGCTCCTTTCCCTTGGCGCTTTTCTGGCAATCTAATCGGCTCTTTAATTTCCCTAATAAATAAAACGTGCTTTTATCCAATCCAAATTAATATCTCGATCAGAATCTATAATTTATGTGGTCCATCCAATACACTTATTAAATGGAAGACGCCTTACGTTTTTGTAAGTGTTTTGAAAGAGTCCTTTAAAATTAAATACGCTTCATTTGAAAAATAAAGTAGATTTTAAATGAAATTACTGTCCAATTTTCAGGTTTAAAAATGAATTCTAATTAAATGCATAAATTATTTTTATATGTTAACAGTAAGGTATGAAAAGTCGATATGGTATAAACAGACATTTTATAGATTATCGAGCGTTTTGGCAAAATTAAATTATGATACATTCTCCCTTGACATTGTCTGCATACTTAGACATTCTAAAGAAGGACATACAATATTTATACAAAATATGAAAAGGGTACATCATTTCGTTTTGAAGCAAAGAGATCCTAATATATCCACTTCGCAATCTTTTGAGCGTTTAAAAAAAGTTTTTGAAAAAATTTGACGAACGCACTGTATAAGCATGTGCAGCATTATTTAAAATATGCGCCCTGATCTCCTTTAAAGAACATTTCTTTGTTAAGTATCAGCTCATCATATTCTACTATCATAATCCACTATCGAACATAAATTCATTTACGCGTTTTAGAATTAGCTATTTTTGCATCGGCAGAGATATATCTACAAAAAATAATACCACAAAGTTAAAACCAAAACAGTGCCTTTTAAAATAACAGTTCTCATATCTCCCTCCTTGCCACCCCCCCAAATATTATGCCGGAGGTTGAGTACTGGTGCTAATCCTAAATAAGATATCAAACACTTTTAACTCATATGGTCTAGCAGCTAATCAATATACCTTAAATATTAAAACAGAATAATTTAACTGCTTATAAATCAAACAGTGTAGCAATTATAAAAATAATTTTAAAAATATGTAGTTAAAATGTTTAAAAGTATTTGGAACTATATTTTATAACTTAAAGACTGATAAACTGAAATAATTATTCCTTCCAGACGAGATAAATGACATGAATATTGCTTATAAAGCTTTTCTTAATATATCACAATTTTTGCAGAAATAATTGCTCAAATTTCCTTTTTTAAATTATTAATATGCAAAAATTTCAAAAATTGTCTAAACGATTTTTTTTAAATGTATGATATATCATTGTTATGCCTTTCAAGTGAAAGAGTCGTTTATATTTAATGTTCATTATATAATTATATTCATCAATAATAAAAGCCAAAATATGTCTCTTACCTGCCTGATCATAGACGGAGAGACAATGGAGGGTTTGTCTGGCCATTAGAGGCCAAACTATCAGAATTAACATTGCTGCATTTGACGCAATTAAATTATGCAAAATGGTGACATAAAGCATTTCTTAGATTCTTAAATAAATTTTAATGAATCAAAATTGAAATATTGATGATTTTCATTATAATTTTTGAAAATATTATCAAACAAAAATAGTTACCAATCCCATCATTATAAAATTATTTTAAAAAAAATGCACCAACTTAAAACTGAAAACAACTTTTTAATGATATATTCAGTTATGAAATTAGTTTCACGATATTAATTAATATTTAAACTGATTTCTAGGTATGAATCGCAACAGTAATTTAATTTATTAAAATTTAAGTTAAATCTATTTTCTTTATCAAACTTTTAAATCGTTTGTTCTTCTTGTATTGAAAATATTTTATTTTAAATAATTTTTCAAATCAAGGGTACTTTTAATCTTAAATAGTGAAAAAATAATAAATGATTTTATACTTTACGACTTTACGAATATCAATTTATTCTCTCTATGATCTTTTGCATAAACTAATTTTTATTTCAGGATTAGATTTTTTTTTTCAATTTTCACAGTGTTTTATTAAGTGCGGATAAATTATCTAGGAAATTTTTATAATTTCCAAAGCAGTGAATGCTTTTAATTATGCATGTCATGTGCAAAAGAAGTTCTTATTTTGTGATTTAAGGTATCCGACGACGTTGGAAGGAAAAATTTTGAAAAATTGGATTTTTAAAAAATCCGTTTATGATTTTTAGATTTATTGTCAAAATAAATAGATGTCACTATAAATAGAAAAAAAATACTTAAAAGTATAATATATTTTGAGAAACAGGGAAATTCGTAGTAAATTTTAATAAAAATGGTTAACCCACTACACAAAATTGTAATGCAGCCATCCTATTTTTCTTTGCACGCAAGTTATAGAATATAATCATGAATGAAATGAACCAAAATCTGAGAAAGATTATGAGATGCAAAGAAGTCATGGGTAAAAATATAAGTATACATGCATTTTTTCCCATACATTCACATCTGAACTTTTTCCTTTTTATAGAAAAAATAAACTGTTTTGGGAAGAGAAAATTCTGAACAGCAAGAAATAATAGTAATAAAAAAATCGTCAATTTGGTCGATAACGTGTACTTTTAACGAAATCGGATACCTTACAAATTTTTAGCTGTTAATTGAAACACTTGATAAGCTCAATGATGCATTCGTTAAAAAATTTTAATATCATGATACAATTTTTTGGTAATTTACAAAAATGAATTTATTGATTCAGTGAATAGATACTATAAACCAAAATTGTGAGAATCTTTTTTGATAAATTTTTAATTTCAAAAATCACTGTGTATGGAATAAGAAATGTATATTTTAAAATATTAATTTAATGAATATTTTGAAATATTAATAATATTTTTAAAAAATAATGCACAATTTTTTTGCCAATCTAAAGTAAGTTTAGTAATATAAAATTTATACTGATGATTGATTTAATTTTTTATATTTAATATTGAATTGATTATTTAACTAGAATAAGCATTCGAAAGGGATTTTAAATTGTGTTGTTTTTAAAGAAAATATACTTTAAATATTCAGCATCTTGGTGAAATTTTTTATCGAATTAAATTTAGGAAAGTAATAACAATTTTTCAATCAGAGATTAAGAGGACTTTGAGGAGCCGTGGTGACATGGTGGTAAGGTCTTGGCTTTGGAACTGGAGGGCTTCATGTTCGAGACTCAATTCCACCGAAGAACCGTCGTGTGAGGGGGTCTCTTGCACGTTAAATCTGTCAGGCCAAACGTCCTCCGCTTTAGAAATATACTGAAAACTTAAGAAAACTTCTCGAAGTATTGAGCTCAAATTTTACATGCCCTCAAATAAAATGGCATCCTTTGATTTTCAAAAATTTTAAAACTAACAAATAGGCGTGCCCTCTAGTTACACCAGGGCGACGGTGGCCTGGTGGAAAAGTCTCGGTTTCGGAACCGGAGGGTTTCAGGTTCGAGACTCGATTCCACCGAAGAGCCGCCGTGTGAGGGGGTGCACATTAAATCTGTCAGGCCAAACGTCTTCCCGCTGGTGTGGTGTGGAGAGGGGGTGCCAGTTCAGGTGCCGTAGTCGTCATCTGACCGTGGTTCAAAATGACGAGGTCCCTCCCAAAACAGCCCTCGTATTGCTTTAAAATGGGACGTTAATATAACGAAACTAAAAGAGGAATTTGTGAATTTTAGTGAGTTTTTTAAACTGAAGTACTGAAAAAGTAGATAGTGTTCTTAAAGTGAGGATTTTCAGAGGCAACGGCGCAATCTACGAGAGGTGATCCAAAAAAAGTTACAATGCAAAGGAAAAATCCTTTATTAACAATAGACCCAAGATACAAATGGTAATTAAGAAAGAAATGTGGGGGTCACTTCTAAACACAATCACCAAACCTATTCAGGCATTTATTACACCCCTGGACCAATTTGTTTAACACGTCTTGGTAATAATGAGGCCCCTGGTTATTGAGCTGTTCTCGGCTCCTTTTTGAACATCATTGTCTGATATGAACCTTGTTTCGGATAAATGTTTCTTCAATGCAAGGGAAAAGAAATATTCACTAGGATCTAAATCAGTGCTCTACGGGGGGACTCCAGACTTACCACCTATACGTTTCCAGCAATCTCTCTGCCCACTTTAAAAGAACAATACCATTTAGCCACCTTTTTTCTGCTCTTTACTTCTCTCCCTGTACACTTCAAAGATTTTTCTCTGAATGTCCAAGGGAGACACATTCTTAACCCATAGAAATCGTATCACGGCTTTCAACTCTGTGGAGACACTTCTCTAAACTTTTTGCCTTTGCTGTTTCAAGTCTCGGTATCTGCTCGAACGACCGGTCTAAAACAACTAACGCTATCTGTCTCCACTCTGGATAAAAATATTCCCATCTTCAATTTCTACTTTAGAAATACTGCTGTTTGTACTTTTTTTCCCGATCAGATCAGCGTAGTAAACTTTTTTCCATAAAATCGTTTGAACCAAATCAAAATTTTTGTTTTACTGTGCAAGAAGTCTGAAGTTGATTTCTAAACGTTGAAGATCATTTTCACAGAAATATTTACACATTTTTTTCTCTCATAAATATAAATTCTTACTTATGTAACCCCAATTTCCTCTTAAGATGACAGTTTATAAGACATATTGAAAAAGGATGAAGATGTTCTTAAACAATTTCTTTTTATACTTTTAGACAAGTGCATATTTATATGACAGCATCTAAAGAGGCCTTAAGAAATTATTTCACTATAAAATTGATAAATTTAACAAAATTTAGGTAATCTATTACAGAATTATAGAATAAGAAAGTGAAAAGGCAATTTTTCTATCTTAAGAAAAATATTTGAAGAACAAGTAACGTAAAAAATAGATATATTCAATTCCTACTCAAGTATGCAAATAAATTTTTTATTTAAGTTACTTTTTATTAAATAATAATCAAATAAAATTATTAAATATCAGAAAAGGTTTTATTTTCGCAAGAATTGAGCATTTTTTACCTTCACGTGAAAAATACCGAATTCCTTACATTTCACAGATTGATCTACTGCCTAACGATTTTAATTTTTTATTACTAACTGCTACAACTCTATTCCAAATATTAAAAATTAATTAAATTTATTAATACTTGGAAAATAACTATATTAACATCGCTTATCATCCGCTGCAAATTTTAAAAAATGCATTTGAACTGAAATAGGTGAATTAAAAGTACTTTATTAACGATTGAAAATTTTAACAGGATATATAAATAAATATAGGAAGATTATGAACTAATAGTAGGAATGGAAAGAAAAAAAAAAGAGGCAAAAATGCACTCGATTTTCTTGAATATAGTGCAATATACAAAACACTCATGTGTGAGCTCTAAAAATAAAAATATGAACATTTGTAGACAGGTAAAGAATTTAGATTAGCCTTGTTAACCAAGACTCAGAATTTTTTTTGCGCGTAAAAGGAAGGAGGTAACCATTTTTAATCCGGAATATATGAATATTTCAATGCGACCACTCCCACCGGTTTACATTTGATTCAGCAAAGTAGATATATAAATAAAATTTCTTCCAAAACTAAATGCAAGTTAATTAAATTAATTTAATTTAAAGATATTATGACATAAAAAACTTGCTTGATTTCTTCTAAAAACATGTAGCAAGACTGGTGCTTTTTTTACTACGTTTTCAAGGCATTAAAAATACTGTTCTTACTTCAATTGAGAATTATTTTCAACAAGTTAGAAATATTATCCATCCTTTCAAGTATTTAAAACATGATCTTTTTTCAATGCGTTCAAAGGGAGAAAATTCTAGTGAAAAAGAGTTAAAAGTTACTGTAAAATATATTTTAAATTTTTCATATTTTAAGTATTAATATAAGATCTAATGACACTAGATGGCGATAGTGAAAGACAAAACGATCTATTCACAGAGAAGGCAAGCGGTTAGATTTAAAATCTAAAGAAAAGTATTATCTAAAGAAGAAAAAAAAAGTAAATCTGAAGAAAAGTACATCAGATATCGGTCTGTGATGTCTATATAAATATGAAAGGAGATGTACAAAAATAGACATAAAATACATAAAAATTGGTACATTCTCTCTTCAGTTTCCCAATATTTCCACAGAAAAAAATTATTTGTAATGTATGTTAATTTCGTTGTGTGACTATACGTTCTTATTTGCAATTTATAAAATTAAAAATTATCTTTTCTAATGATAATTTATTCCATGTTCTCTCTTGATAGCTTTTTTATTTAATAATATTAATCCCTTTCAGAGATAACTTTAGAATATATTAAAACAAAAAAAAACTTTTATTCCGTCATAAAATTTTTAAGAATTTTCAAAATAACTATGGCAATTCCACTAATGAAAACGTTTTTCGGATTTCAGCATTATAAAAAATACTTTTCATTGCTATAATTGCTTAAATATTAACCGCCTTTAACAATCAGTTGATTCATTGGGGATATTGTTTGAATATAAAGTTAATTAAATTACCTTTGCCTAACTTATGTTCATCATTTCCACATAAAAGGATCAAATTGGGGCAAGTATTAACGTCGTAAGCATTTTAATAACAACATTTATTATTATTACTAGTTACTTCGGCGACCAGCTAGTTCCCCAAAGTTATTGGTCACATTTAAATTCAGTTGAATCGCTTAGACATAGCACCATGTCCAAGATATAGTTAAATCAACCATCATTACAACTAGTCATGTTCATAAACATCTTGTCTTACATTTGCTATGATATATGTGGAGAACAATCCAATAATTACATGCACTAGTATTTCTAATCATGTTTTATGAAGTCATAGTGCCAAAATCAGTTTAAGTACCTGTATATTCTATTTCAAAATACAGGGGTTGTTAAATGTGAAGGTACGAAACGACACTGAGGGTATAAATGAAGACTTTATTCAAAGTATACACCATACGTCTGAGCACAACGATCCATTGATTAATGATTCGAAGGATTTCCAGAACTTTAGTGGCCATGACGAGACACAGTCCTTCATGCGTCGTTGATTTCGCCATCCTAGTTGAAGTGCTTCCTTTTCAGAGGTTTCTTCGGGGGACTAAACACATAAAAATCGCAAGGCGACATGTTCGGGCTGTAGAAGATGACCGAACTGCTCCCACTTGGCCAGTCCCGCTTGGTTGACCCTGGAGACGTGTGGACACGCATTATCACAACTTCCGGTCTTTAGTTCTTGATGGTTCATCGTAGACTTTGGAGTGTCTCACAGTACACCACGGAGTTAATGGTTCTGAAAAAATATCTGAAAGGGAAAGTCTTGAACTCATACAGCGAACTCAAAGACGCTGTTAGGAAATGGGTCTTGTCAGGGGCCACAGGAATTCTGGAAACAAGACATCCTTCAGCTCGCTAATTCAATGAGATCGTTATGCTCAAGCTTAAGGTGTATACTTTGAATAAAGTCTTCATTTATGCAACAGTGTCATTTCGTACATTTTCATTTGAACACCCTTGTATAAGTTGCTTTTTGCAATATATTGCTGAAATTATTAAGGAAATCTTTCTTCCTAAATTTTCCAATACTGAAAGAAAATCACAGAATTAAATATCTGATGAAACAATGGAAACTACTTAAAGTTGCGCAAGACATATTTTTTAAAGAAATTGTCACAATTCAAGAAAAAAAAATGCTAATCAATTTTGTATTATTCAAAAATGTTTGCCGCTGTGAATATATGTTTTCTTTAGGTATGGAAATATTTATCCTCGTAAGAAGGTGTAATCTATTTAGATTTCCACAAATTCAATTTTTTTCAAAGAGCAACACCAACTTTTAATTACATTTCTGGATTTTCTGGATCAAAATAGTTCAAATACATAAAATATGTTGTGACTTATAGAACTTTACAAGCCCGCTAACTGAACTCTCAGCGATTTAAACCGAGTAAGCGTCTCTTGTTTTTGCAGTAGTGCCAACTAGGACCAAGAGTACGGCCTAGCTACTTCATGCGTCACATCCACTGGCACAATCTATTTTTACAGAAGAATACGAGAGTTGTTTCAGGATATGCATTATCATTTTAAATCTAATTAGATGACGAAATGTATATCGATGTTTGTGCAAAATAAGAATATTAGCTCATAATATTCATAAAAGCTCGAAGAAGAATTTCATCATATTCAAGATGAAATTTGGCTCTTTGTATTGTTCAAATTTTTGAATCTACACTCCATGTCAATAATCTCTTTATAACCCTTGACAAACTTAAGAATAGAAAGTCATTCCAAAAAACAAAAGTTTTCTTTAGTACACATTTGATACTCTTTATCAATTTGAAACTATCCCTTTGATATAAACTAGATTTTAAGGTTTCCTAATTTTCGAATTTGATTCCTGAATATACCAGTGACGCTTTTAACATAGGACAGATAAAACACCAGTATCATTTTCATTTTATGCACAAATCTCGATAAAAAAAATTGGAAATAAAATTTAATGCCACGAAATTAAACTTGATTGTTTATTTAAAAGCACTAGCTGGTACCCGACGCGTTGCTGCCGCAGGAGAAATAATTTAGGTAATATCGTTTGGAATTTGAAATAATGTTGTTCAATCAAGAATGATACAAAGAATGATTTTCTTATAGATAGTTGATACATTCATTGAAATTAAAGAATGTATAAAGGAGAAGCATAAAGAGCATTTATTCTGCTTTTATTATTCTATTCTACAGACAAAAATTTATTTTTATAAATTAGATTTGTGTGTTCTTTTAGAATGTAAAACTTGGTGTTCTTTCAGAATGTTAATGAAAGAAACTATTTATTGTACCTCGTGATTCGTTTAATATTCGTTCAGTATTCTCGAGTTTAATATTAGAAAATGTGATTAAATATTTTCTTTTAAAATTGATTAAACAAAGAAAATATATTTATACCATAAAATCTTTAATATTGTTGAAAAAATAATTTTTAAAAAACTAAGATGGTGTGAAATTATTTGTACTATGATATTTTCGGAAGTTACAACAAAAAACATTAAAATTTTATTAAATGTTTAATTAAAATTTCAAACCTATAGGATTGGTCCTCCTAAAACTTTCTCGCACACTCACTAATAAAACTATTACCACGGAGATAGACTTACATTGCATTTACATAGAAGAACTTCGAAATATTAACATCTAGCTTGAATTAGCTTGCGGTAAATGGATCTGAGAACATTTTTTAATACTTTAGATGTTTGTTTTATGCCTATAACCATACCGCAAGTGCAAGCAATATTTTGTCGAAGTTTTATCGGAATTGGATGAGCGGTATGGAGGCGCCTATGAGACAAATATTCATTTTTATTTATATATAGAGATATTTTAGGCTTTCAATTTATGGCCTTCAATTCCTGGTTACATCAGTGACAACTACAAGCGAAAGTAAGATTATTTTTTAAAAAGACGAACTCCTTTTGTGCATTATCTCTGTTTGAAAATTTTGGTGATTTATACAGTAAAAGCTCCTTATTCGCGCTTTCTTCATTCGCGTTTTCACTATTCGCGGATTAAAAAAATGCGACTCCATTCCTATATTCGCGGCTAAATATTTCATTATTCGCGGATCTAATAAGTACATGCATAATAATAAAAGGATTTCAATAGGTATCCAACACAATATCCTTTGTAAATTCCGTCAAATGGACTCATAAAAAAAGTAAAATAGATCTTAGTACAGCTTTGTCTAAAGTATGTTGTTAAATGCAAATTGCAAACATAGCCGAAATCGCGAATGGAATAGGACGAGATGGGTTCGAACAGGTAGAATCAGGTGACATTCAGGAATTGCTTGAATCGCAAGATGGAGATTTGACTGAAACCGACTTGGATCAAATGTTAAATTCATAGCCCATTGAAGAAGAGGCTTCAATAAGCACTGGAAACGTGACATTTAATTCGAAAAATCTTAGTGAAGGTTTAAGAATGGTAAATGAGCTTTGCGATTTCTTTATGAATATTGATCTATCTATGGAACATAGTCTTATTTTTAAGAGGCAAATTGCTAACGCGACTGCTGCGTATCAGTCTGAACTGCCTATCAAGAGAAAATGACATAATTCTTCAAACCATTGCCTACACCTTAAAATAATTAATCAAAATGTTCAAAAACTTCAATTAAATGGATTTTTTTATATATTTGTTTTTTTTTAATTTTTTCTCCTAAAAATGCATCCCCTATAATCCCGTATAAATCACCATTCCGTATTCACGGTTTCTGCATTCACGGCATATTTATGAAACATATACCCCGCGAATAAAGTGCTTTTACTGTATACATCAGCTTTCAGAGTCTAGAAGTAATGGCAATCAGTTCCTGGATACACCAAGGTCAGCTACAGTAGAAAAGGGGGGAAATAACATTCTCCCCTTTGTATACACAATCTCTGTATGAAAATGCAATTAAACGCACCGATTTTGATCTTGACGGTTTATATAAAACTGAATTCAGGGTTTCGAAGCTATGACAATCAGCTCCTGGTTACATTAAGTACAAATTTAATTGAAAGGGGGAATTAACTCCCTCTCCTTTTTATACTCAATACCAGCATGAAAAAAATGTTTAAGGACAAACTTAATTGCAAGGAAAAAGATCTAACACCCTTCCCTTATTATGTAGAATCTCTGTATGAAAATACAGTTAAAGGCACCGAGATGGAACTTCTAGGTTTATATAAACGAAATTTCACCGTGTGATAACGCCTTTAAACGCATTGAGATTGAATTTGATGGTTTATATAAACCAGGTTTCAGGGTTTAGAAGCCATGAACATCAGATCCTGGTTAGATCAGGGGCAACATTATAACGGGGGAAAAAAGAAAGAAATACGAACACCTTTTCCTTTTTACACACACCACCGAAATATTTCCATCGACTCCCTAATCATTCCGTGAAACAAAAGAATACATCTCACGCACGCTATTTGGAGCACGAAAGCCCTAACGATAACCAACTTTTCTGTAGATGAAATCGACGTACGGAGGGAAAAAAATAATGACGGCCGCTGAGAGAAAGAAGGTCTCCCTCACATACCGGAGCATGAAGATGAAGGAAAACGAGATGAAAGTATAAGAAGAAAGGAAAGAAGAAAACCTCGAGGGCTTTGACCTGAGGGCTGTGTGTAATAAGAAATCGATCCGCTGGAAGTGGGAGCCGCCGATGCCCCATGGTTTGACCGCTATACGATAGCTACTTTGTACATTTGCCGATCGTTCCATCTTTATCTATCTATAGATCGAGTTGCCGGCCAAAATTAGGGGGACGCTTCTTTATGGTAGCGCAAGGTGAAGAGTTTATTGAATTTTGGTTCGACACTATTCGCCGTCATGCTTAAATCTTTCATCTTTCTTTTGAATGGTATTTTTCGGAATCTGGACTTTATCTTAAAATTGGGAGAGTTTATGACACATTTTTTCTCATAAATATGGCATTTTATTTGATAGGTTTTGGTAAAGAATTGGTTTATAAAGTGGAGATTTGTTCTATGTTGTTCTATGTGAAAGTTGTGTTCTATGTGAAAGATGTAGCGTGGTTTTATTTATATGTACAAGATATCCATTCTAATCGAGACCAAAAAGAAAATTTCAAGACGGTTGGAGATAGGTACATGTTTACATAGAAGAGTTTATAACATATTTTTCTCATAAATATAGCATTTTACTTGATAGGTTTTGCTCGAGAATTGGTTTATAAACTGGAGATTTGTTCTCCACTTTTTATAACTTCTTATTGTAAGTGATTTCACGATGTAGCGAGGTGTTTATTTATATGTTTACAAGATATCCATTCTAATCGAGACCAAAAAGAAAATTTCAAGACTGTTGGAGATACGTATATGTTTCCAAATAGAAAAATGCTTTAATTGAAGTGCAAAATCGTATAATATTATATTTATGTTTTAAAACATGAAGTACTGAAAAATTTGCTAAATCTATATATTTTTAGGCTCACATTTGATAAAACATTTTTAACACTATCATTTAAAAAGGTATATTCTATTTATCGACGATTAAGAATGATCAAGTTATGAAAATTTGAATATCAATGTTCTAGACTAATTTTACCGTGGAATCCAATCTCGAATTTTTTAAAAAATCTCGAATTGATTTTTTTTTTTTAAATTTTAATTATAATTTGTATTAATTCAAAATTAACTGAATTTTGGAATTTTCCCGCTATAAGCATCGAAAATATAATTCCATAAAAAATATACACCTTTTAAAATAGTTTTTAAGAAAATGTCTTTTAAATAATAGCAATTCGATAACTGTGTGGAATGTTCTTGAATTTTGGCAAACTTTTTAAACATTTTTTGCCTAATTTCCAACAATAAATTATCCTTATTTCATCAAATATTGAATAGCATTAATTTTATTTTATTTGTTGAATACTAAGAAAAAAATTTTTGTTTAATATTTGCCTAGTATATGTAACAAATACAAAAATGAAGTAACAATATTGTAAAAGTTAGAAAATAAATGAACCACGTCACATTTTTAACAATGTTATGATGTTATGAAATTGATCTCTATTGGAAGATTGAGATACGAACAGAATACATATAAGACAATAAAAATAGCATAATTCTAAAATGCTTCTATACTTGAGAGAATCATGGGATTGAATTTACATTTAAACGATTTGATTAAAATTAAATATAATCATTATCTCCGCCGAAGCAACAGGTTCGACTAAAGTGACTGACTAAAAAAAACAAATATTAATATCATTACAAAGATAATTTTTTAAAATTTTAATATGATAAAAAAATCCTTTTGGTATATAATATTTTCCAATATAATTGTGGAAATATGGCAAGATTTTTGTTTATTTTAATTAATTAAGATTATAATCAAAATTTCAAAAAATTTCGCTTTGTCAATATATTTTTACCCCTTGAAATATACATGCAATAGCTTTAGATCAAATGAGCGGGCCTATGTTTGTCAACAGACATTCGTCTTTATTATTAGTAACGATAAAAATAGAAGAAAGCAAAAAAAATCATCTTTTAAGGATGCTTTTAAAATGCAATAAAACACTACGCATCTATGATAAATATTCCGTATTTTTCTGTATCCATCTCAAAGAAGGTATTGATTAATGGTTCACTTATGACAAATTCTCAATAGGGGTTGGAAGAAATGCATGGCGAAACCTCCATGAAGGGAACAACCCTAAAAATCAACCATCCGTTACGTGCACAAAGAACAAAAGCTACGAACTGGGGGGGGGGGGGGGGTGCACCAAAAGGTAAAAAAAAAAATTGATGAAAAAAATTGCTGCCTAATGGTACAGAAGATAGAACGCCTGATAAATAATAGATGCGTTTTCATGTGATGATTCAGAAGGCGTTGCACCGCGCTTTCCAGATGCTGCCAGCATGGAAATTGAAATTAATGTGATGGTAAAAACATAAAATGGAAAAAAGAAAAGAAACCGATAAAAAACAAAACAGAATATTTAAAAACGAAGAACCAAAGTTACTCTCATTAAGGTCGCTTTTTAAATTAAAATTAGGGCAATTTAGAGTACAAAATAGTTTTTGAATCATAGAAAAGAAGGGCAAATCGGAGAAGATAGTAACGACTTTTAATAGTAAGTATTGTTTGGATGCTGATACAAAAACGGGTGCTTTGGACGATTTAGGTATCCGACTACGTTAAAAACACTGGTTATCGGGCACACTGGCGATTATGTTTATTATTAATTATTTCTTACAGTTCAAACTTTCCTCTTTCCAAAACAGTTTATTTTTTGTAGGAAAAGCAAGGTTTGACCTATCATCTAGAGTCACATTTTTTTTCACCTGAAATTTCTTTTTAACTTCAATTTTCTCAAAAATTTTACTGTGATAAAAATGCTTGACCGTTAACATGATATCTCAAAAACTAACAGAGGTATTTACGCAAAAATTTCAGGGTGTGTTTCAAATAATACGGAAAATGAAACGAAGCAATAGTTTTCTTTTCGGTGAGCTACTTTTTCATTTATAGGGGATTTTTTTTCAATAAGGAGTTAATTTGTGATAAAAATGCAAATGTACGTATATTTTTACCCCTATTTTCTTTGTATCTCAACATTTTTCTTATATTTTGGTTCATTTCATTCATCATTATATTCTATAACTCGTGTACAAAGAAAAATAGGAATGCTGCATTACAATTTTATGTAGAGTTCAATTTTTCAATTCCGTTTTGGTTCAATTTGATTAAAGTTTATTACAAATTTTCCTATTTCTGAAAATGTATTATATTTTTAAATAATATTGTTGTATTTCTAATATTTTGTATCATCATTGACAATATACCTAAAAACCATAGTTTTATATAGTTTTTTAAATATCCAATTTTTCAGAAATTTTCCTACGAACGTAGTCGGATACCATAATTAGTATTCCTTTTTCATTAAATTCCACAAAACTAAATTGGGAGAACTGTAATTATCACCGTTTTTGTGCCCTGGGACCCTCCATCCTAGAGATCCCTGAGTGAAAAGGAAGAAAAATACAGATTTTACACACACACGTGTGTACTGGTGATTTTATTTTAAAGAAATGAAAAATTATACTGCGCTAATGATGCTTAAATTCTCACCTTCCAATCCAAACCCATATGTATACAATTAGAAATAATATTGTTACGAACGTGTAGTTTTGCTTTCCCGTTCTGATACTGTCATCGTAAGGAAGAGAGATTTACAGTAACATGTATTGAATAGTGAATGGGTGTGACGTCAAAGGTCCAAGGGCTTGGCAATAAACTTGGCAACGAATTTGGTGACTTAGGCGATAAAATGAAAAAGTACCCGAAGCATCGAGAATTTTCCCGATTGTCCATTAGGAACCGAGATACGCCCAGATACGCCCTGATGGGTCGAGACATTTCTAGCCATGCCTTTTGGGGGAGAGCGACAGTTTCAGCGGGGGAGCCAAGCAAGTGCTGAACTGAGCTGCGTGCCTTGTAGTCTGTTGAGAAAGCAGAATCGAGTACTATAGCCAGGACTGCGGATATTGTTTCTACTTGTGAGCTACTGTTGTCATTGTGTGTTCGTCTCGTCTGTAAATAAACGCCTGTGTTGTGTCTTTTACTAAAGGACTGATCATTGTGTGCTCATCTCTTCTGTAACACCATACACACCCACCATACAAGGTAAAAAGAACCCGACGTATTTTAGCATAGAATATAAGAAATACGTAACAATATTATTTTTTACTGAAATAAAAAAATAATTCTTGTGAGCTAGATTATTATTTCTTATTTAATTAGATAGAAATTCAGACTAATCAGATTATGTTAACCTTACCATCTGAGCAAGAATTGTATAACACACTTTTATATAAAATTTTAGAGAAAACTTGAGCTACCAGAAGGTACGATGGAAAATGTGAGATTAACAAGAATATTCTAGAAAAACCGCACAATATGTTGTTCTAGAATAATGTTACAATCTGGTGTGCTAAAATATTTAACTTCATCTTTTAAATATTAGCATTATCAAAAAATATTTTCTGAATTTTTGATTATAAATTACAGTCCAGTTTCATAAAATTATATTGGTGTATACATAGCATGCATGACTGTGACTGTTGCTGAGTTTTACGGTCAAAACTGAAATTATTAATAATAATTTTAAAAAAAGATGCGAAGCGACTTGCAACAGAAAAAAGCTCACCATTTAGCTTTGCTTTCAAATGATAAATCCCAAGATTTTAATCTTGAGAAAATAATTCAGTATTATTATCAGTATTTCAATAATTCAGTATTATTATCAGTACTTCAATAATTCAGTATTATTATTCAGTATTTCAGTAAATAATTCAGTAGTATTCAGTATTAATATTTCAGTATTTACTTAGTATTTAGATAAAGCAATCCAGGTGTAAAAAAATACAGTAGAAATTAATTGATAGACACTCTTTTTTAATTATATTGCATATATTCGATACTATGCTATGTGGCATCAAACAGACATATTCCATAGGTGGTCATATTCATAGATACCATATTTCATTGGTTGGCAACCACAGCATATTTATTTCATTTTATTACGGTTTATAATTTTTCTAAAATCATCATTTTGCTGAAAATGTTCGAAGTTTCCTTACTTCTTTTCCTTTATTGGTCCTATATTTATATATTCAAAAATGCTTTGTTTTTCTTTTATGATTG
>JAPMOQ010061697.1:253944-272884 GCA_026543055.1 Argiope trifasciata | reverse complement strand
CCTTGCAGAAAAGAAAAGCGGACTAGAATCACGAGCTTCAATTGTGAGATTTGACAGAAACTTATATGTTTGGAGCACACTAAACATATTTGCTCAAATTGCAACTCTGCAATGAAATAACAATGTAACTGTTTTCTTCCTTTTCATATCTAAATTCCAATTACTTTTTCCTTTTTATACATAAATTCTGTATTTTTGCACTTCCATATTTTATGTGCAAATTGTTCGGTTCAAAATAGCGTCAATTTCATTTATATTATTTTTAAATCGATTCAGTTAACCTGTGGGCCATTTTATATTGTTATTGCAATCTATGTTTATATTGTTTCTGCTTCTTTTTAAGTAAAAAATGTTTAAAGTTATTGTAGTTATTAATTCTAAACTATTTACAATATAACATTAACAGTTACGCTTTTGAAAATTTACAATTTACTATAACGTATGTGGGAAATACGCACGACCTTTCATGTTGGTATGACGGTCACGCCCGCTGGAAGGTTAAAAAAAAACTATATTTTTATTTACTTTCCTTTATGTTAAGCATCTTTTCTGAAAATATTTCTAACCCGATATTCAAATCCCTCATTATTTGTTGATTCACTGTAACACAACATTTGCCGATTTCTCCGATCTACAAACTTTAAAAAACCAACAACCACTCATGAAATGATGAGACTCTATTTCAATGTCTATTTTTTCCCGTATAGAGAGCAATGAGATAATTGAAAATAACCTAATATTCGGATTACGGATTTAAATCGAAGAATTCGACATTCTCAATTCTTGCAACGTTATGAAATAAATAATTAAAAGGAATTATAAAAAATAATCACCTCTTACAGACTATCTTCATGGACTTCATTTTCAAGATCATCCCGAGTCTATTTTATGATTCTATCAAGAACATGTCCCAAAAATTAAAATTTTTCTTGTATCAATATGCACTGATGAAACCCATTCTCAACAAATGCTAAAACGTAGTTATTTGAATGTTCATAAGTATTAGACACAACACTAACTTCCACCGTAACTTTAATTAGAATTCTACAGAAATTTATTCACACAATCATGTTCTCAAAACAAACTATTTCTATTTTACATCTAATAGCACGAAGTTTGATTTTTATAAACACATCTGCTAGTCAAAAAAAAAAAAAAAAAATCAAACGATAGATAAATAAACAAAAGAGATCATCGGACAGATGTTTGACACTCACTGCCTAGATTTATTACGTATATTTTTTTAATAATGTGATTTGATTTTTTTAACTAGATGAAAAGGACGTGGTACTGTACAATTCATATTCATCTGAATAGCGCCAGAATTCTTTAAACGTTTTATTTTCTAAATCGAAACGCATTACAATATGATCATATACTTTAATCAACGAAACAATATTTTATAAATCATTATTTAAGGTATCCGACAACGTTAAAAAGAAAAAAAATTTAAAAAATTGGATTTTTTTAAAAGTATTTATGATTTTTTGGATGAATTATCAATTATAATCCCTAAAAACAAAACAAAAAAATGTTTAAAAGTAGATTGTATTTTAAGAAATAGGAAAATGTGTAGTAAATTTTAATGAAATTTGACCAAATCGTTTAACACTCTACACAAAATGGTAATGCAACGATCCTACTTTTCTTTGTAACGAGTTATAGAATAATAACAATGAATAAAATGAACCAAAATCTAAGAAATATTTTGAGATACAAAGATGTTATGGGTACAAATATACATATATATGCATTTTTCCATGAATTCACATCGTAATTTTTCTAAAAACACCTATAAACGAATAAGCATTTCAGCAACAACGAAACTTTTGGTTCATTTCATTGCCCATATTTTTTAAAACACACGCTGACATTTTTATGTAAGTACCTCTGTTAGGTTTTGAGATATCGTGTTAACGGTGGAGAATTTTTATGAAAATTAAAATTGAAGTTAAACAAATTTTAGCTGCAAAACATGTTTTACTTGAAATTCCCCTGGATGATAGATTATGTTTACCTTTCTCTCCAGAAAGCATGAACTGTTTTGGAAAGAAGAAAATCTGAACTACAAGAAATAATAATAATAATAAATTCACCAATGTGGTAGAAAACCAATGTTTTTAACGTAGTCGGATACCTTAATTGTTGCTATTAATAGATTGGTCTTCTTGCATTAAAATAGTTACAAAAAAAAAACTTTTATCTAATATAATTGTAGTGGCATAACTGGTTCCGATCATTCACAGTTGTAAAAAGATGAAAATAAAATAAATAAAAACTAGTGTTAGATATAATTCTAGTGTTATATAGTTACCTGATTTTCAATCATTATCTACTTAAGTATCTGGCTTACTTGATCTTTGTGAGAAACATTCGAATGGTTTTCTGGCATTACAAAATAATATTTGACCTTTTTTATTTGCCTGATGTTATGTTGGCGAACTTCATTTCTCAAAATCGTAATTTATATTTTAAATTTTTAAAGAAATTCAAGTGATGGAAATTTCAGTACATATCTCATATTTTACAAGATATTCACGAAGTACAGAACTATACTTAACAATTAAATGAAACAATTCTAAATCGTTGTCTATTAACAGTGGCATCGTTTTCTATGCGATCACATAAAAGCCGAATTTTACTTCGTAAAGATTTTTGTAATACCAAATATTTCACTTTTTTTTTTATTTTCTTCGTCTATCTGTTATAGTCTGTCGTCTTTAAAATCTGGTCTTTAATTCGTTCAATAATCTTTATTTAATTCGTTTGCAATAAATTTAGTTGTGTAACGTGCTTGATACGTAACTTGCAACTGTAAGATTCATTTTTCACCTAATATGAAACCCATCAGATAAACAAAATTTGCATCCACATTTTTTTTAATGTTTTCAAACAAACAATAACAAAAGCAAAATGGTGATACTTTTAAATGAAAACAACCATCCAATAAAAGTATAACTTCATTGCCATTAGTCTATGTAAGGTGAAATCATTCTTGCGTAAGCCACTTTGCATGTCGTTCTAATGTTAAAAAGACGCTAATGAAAGTGTTACTATTGACGCTTCGATGAAATTGATATTTATAGAGTTGAATATATTTGTGGTTTTGCTGCATGAGTAAGAATAGCAAATTTTCATCGATACTCTCAAATCGATTTTTAATGTCGCCCAAATTATCGGTATTAAGCAGCAGACGGTATTAATACACTAAAGTGGTAAGGAAAAAAAAGATAGAGCAAGCTTTAATTTTTCAATATTTAATAAATTTTATGGTTTAGTTACTTTAACGTCCTGTTTATAAAGTAACACTAGGGCTATTTTGGGACGGACCTGGTCATTTTGTACCGTGGTCAGATGACGAGGACGACATCTGAGTTGACACCCCCCTTCTCCACACCACATCAGCCGGAGAACATTAGGCCTGACGGATTTAACGTGCAAGAGACCTCCTTACATGACGGTTCTTCGGTGGAATCGAGTCCGGAACCTGAAACCTTTACTACTAGGCCACCGCGGCCCCTAATAAATTTTATAATCATTCATCATAGGCTTTAAGGAGTTAAAATCTAGTAAAAAGATATTTTATAGTTAAAATCTTGTAATTTCTTTAATCTTATATGTTTAATGTTTTTTTTTTAAATAATATTTGCATTGAGTAAAAATTGGTAAAAAAATAAATAAAGAATGTTTTTTTAACATAATTCTGAATTTATCTGTACCCTGAATCAGTTATTAGATGATGCAAATAAC
Organism: Argiope trifasciata; assembly: GCA_026543055.1. Classification (NCBI taxonomy): domain Eukaryota; kingdom Metazoa; phylum Arthropoda; class Arachnida; order Araneae; family Araneidae; genus Argiope; species Argiope trifasciata. The sequence continues at coordinate 269,134 of JAPMOQ010061697.1, read as the reverse complement.
TTTTCCAAACTATTTTAAATTATTTGAATTCAATTTGAAATGTTTTAATTGCTCCTGTTAATTTTATGAACGCAAATGATGTCGTTTATTTTCACCATTTATTTCTATTTTTTTGAGCAAATACTTATTAATTAACGTTATTCCTGTTAATGACTAAGCGCATTTTTGATGAAATCATAATATTTTCTCTGTTATGGAAAGAGGGGGAAAATTGCATGAAAAATAATGGAGTTAAGATTCTTAATTTCACAGCATGCAGTTTGTCTTCCAGAAAAATTGTAAAAAGATTAAGATGCCCCAAAAAATGGTGTGAATAATCTCTTAGAAAGATTCTGGCCATCATTCTTTATATATAAAGAATGATGGCCAGAATCTTTAATCCAGAATAACTTATAAGTTACCCAGTAGATTAACCATTTCAGTCTTACCTATCAAAAAGAGTTGTAATTAATCGAATTCTTTCTGAACATAAGTTTTCCGCTCAAATTATAAAGAAATTCCACTTTTTAGAGTAGGAATACCTACAATGCGCTTTTAAAATCTTCACACGTATTATGAATATATCAAAATGAGAAAACAGTCACCATTAACAAATTTATAAATGATTAATCATATAGAATGAGTAAAACAACATATTGCCCTTGGAAATAAATGGAATGAAGTATTTTTTTTTTTTTTTTTCAGATTCAAAAAATAATAATTTGGTTGAACCTGACTGCTTCCGATATGATTGATAAGATTTATGAAGAACGTCAATGCTTTCTAAATCCCTCTTCGGTAGTGGTAGTGTTATAGTTTTGTCAATAATGATTGGAGATTGTCAATAATGATTTAAGTACAGTACTGATGGCAGCAGGTCATCTCAAAACCCTGAAGGATATGATGTTAAAGATTGACAGTTTCATTGCAACTGTTTAAGAGAGTGCAGATGGAGAGAAAGACAGCTGTTTACTACTCCGAAAGTTACGTTAGTTTGACTGACCAGTCAACGTAAGGCTGGACAATACTTATTCAGCAGTCGACCACAACAAATCCCGTCGATAATGCTGCGTTCAGTGGCGGCGGGATGGTCGGCAGTATGCAAGAAGAAGAAGTGTTATAGTTTGGGAGGGACTTACTCGAAATGAAACAACGCCCTCCTTTTTGAAATCAAAAACTAACACCAAAAGATATCAAAATATACTTGCTGAAAAATAATTTCCAGAAATTCCTCTCGTTATAAATTGACATTTTATTTTTTAACAAGATAATACCCCTATCCATCATGTATTTAGTCGTAGTTTCAAGAAATTGAAGTAGAATTATTAGGTTGACCATCAAAAAGCCCCAACGAGTCCTACAGAAAGTTTTTGGGACCTAATGTCTATTTATGCAGATGGGCATTGTTACTCCAACATTATGGTATTACTCCAACAGTATAGTATTGGTGTATGGTATTATTCCAACAGAAAGGTAATTTCAATACCATTGTTACAGTATGGTATTGAAAATTCATGGAAATTTTTTTGATAATCTTTAGAAAGACTCGTGAATTCTATATCTTGATACAAAAAGCACAAATTTCTATTAATTAACCGTTTACTGAGCCAAATTTAAAACTGGCCCTATTTTATTTTCCAATTCCAATTCTGCGTAAAGGTGAAACATGAATAAAATTGTAATAAATTATAATGAAATATATTTTATATTCATTACAATTATTATATTCAAAATAATTTCAAATATTGCATTTGTTTATGTTTTTATTTAATTTAAAAATTAAAAAACTGGCAACAAATAGTTTAAAATTTACAAATATGTTTAAGCTAACTAATTTTTTTTGCTACTACAGTATAATATGCCTCAAAACCTCAGCTCAGATTACAAGATATTATTATTATTTATTGTGAAATTTTGTCACTCACCTAAACGAATTGTCGGCATAGCCCCCAACTGTATCCCATGCCACTGGTACTATTGCATAAAAGAATATTCGTGGTACAAGATTAGCAGGCATTCTAAAAATCAAGAGTGTTAGAAGAAACTAAAAATTGCTTCGAAAAGAATGAAAATATAGTACAGAATATACTTAGAATGAAATAAAAACTGATAAATATGTTTAACTGTATCAAGTATTCTCTTTTCCCTTTTCATACGATGCTTTTTTTTACCCTTGATCATAAAACGCTAAGTAGAAATTTCATTTTGGAATGGATCTCAGTCAAAAATAAAAATAAAAGCCTCTTTTTACTCATACAATTTTGTATCTTAAATTGTTGTTTCAATTCTGTCCTCAATAAAAGATAACAATAAAAGAAAATTCAATTAAAAAAAGCAGAAAGAATCGTTTGGTTTTTGGCTTCGAAGTGTAAATGCCGATAAAACAAAACGCGGAACTTTGGTTTTTACGCTTATTCCCAGAAAGAATAAAAAAAATAAATAAATAAAGAAGAAAAAGCGGCAAGGAAAGGAAGAGGGGAAAAAAAAAGAGCTTCACTTAACAGCAGCGGTTGTAGTAAGTATATCGATTGCTGATAACAGTATAGGAGGGGACCAGTTCGAAAATTAATCTCAGCTGGCACAAAGGATAGGAAAAGTCTCAGTGCCAAGTTCTAGATTAACCTCCAACAGAAGCGAAAGGAGAAAAAAAAATGGAATGAATAATAATAGCAAAAAAATATCACGTGATAAAGAAAAAGGAAACAGAAGTTGACTATGTTCAATTTCCAGATTCCTTACAAAATTGCCACACACGCTAGGTTTCCTTCAGAAAATGAAAACTGCAAACGGTATGAAATTCAACAGACCTCTGTAGGATTTCCTGGTACCTTTTTCTCGCGCGCGCTTCTTATTCAATAATATATTCGATATCCTCCCTAAAGTATAGCGCATTTGAAATCTGCATTCGCCCTTTGCAGCCCTTTTTTTATTATTTAATTCCAAGAGGGAAGCCCTACATTCAGCATCTTAACCTTTCGAATATTTTTATGGAGTTAGGTTGGCTTCAAGGAAACCGATGATTTGCCCTCTCACGCAACTCAGAAATAAATAACAAACAGAACAAACGAATAAATCTGCTTCCGACTTCCCGTTCTGCTACACGAAAGAGAATGTCTGAATCTAATGAATTTAAATAAGCTCCTGCCTTTGCCTAATTTGTATTCTAAATGAATACCGTTAAAATAATTTACATCTTCTAAAGAATAAATATCAAGTAATAGATAGAAAATGGCAGTATAACCAAACGATAATTAGGGAAACTTAGAAATAAAAAAACTACATTATCATTAAAAACAATAATTTGCACATTTCAAAAGGTTTCCATTGCAAATAATATTTTTATTTACGAAGTGCTGGAAAAATAAAAATGAAAACGTATCTTATATTTTTTTATATATTTTATTTCCAAAACTATGATTACTTCAAGTATTCTTACAAGGAATAGCTTTAACAAATTGCGAAAATATGTTCTGTTATAATTTAGCTATACAACTTTAGTGTTTTTTTTTAACTTTCAGAAAATGGCAACAGTGTAAAATTTGGTATTCAATCAAAACAAAAAATATTTTTATTTGAAACAGAACTATACATATTTTTTTAAATCACTGGGAACAAATGATTTAGGTAGACAAGAAATGGTAGAAGAGCAAGTGGAGAAATGTCATCACGAAAAGAAATAAGTTTACTTTTATTTCAAATAGTTTCATTATTAAGTAGGATTTGATGCTGGTAAAGATTGAATTAATTTTTATTTGTAGTTCTATATAATAAAATATCTTGTTCTTGTTTATCTTTGAATGCGTATTCTATAGGTAATAAAAATAAAAGATATTAATTGAAATAATACACAAAATCAAAAATTAAGATGAGTTTATAATTAAAAGAAGAAATTATTATTGATAAATAATACATGTTACAATAAATAAAATATCATATTCTTCACTTGGTTTCTTCGTATTCGTATTCAGCACAGTTTTTCTGAATTCTTCTTAATTCAATGAAGAAAAGCGGGAATGAATTTCCATAAACCTTCTTTTCCTTTAGTTCCTTGAGTTCAAAATTTGAGATATTTTTACAATTGTATAAGAGTAACATACCAAATTAATATATCTAAAACGAAACGCTTTTGAATTATAGTATTCACAGCGATCAAACACAGGCACAAAAAGACCAGGCAATCAACACTTTGACGTGTTTAGTAGAATCTTTATTTTTAGTAATAAAAATATATGGTTAATTAAAAAAAATAATAGTAAATTGCTTACCCTTAATTAGTCTTTTTATTTTTCAGTACACCTTACTTCCACAACTATCCTTCTCTGTAAGAAGTTTTTACCTTGAAAAAATAGTTCTTATCAGCACTTCCTATTATCAGAAACTAATCGCCTTTGCCGACTGTTTGGTCCTCTGCGGATTTTTTGATTGTATTTAATTTCATTAAAATCGCTTAGACATAATTTCATGTCAAGATTCCATTAAATTCTACATCTTACACTACATTAAAGTCACATTATTTTAATAGCTTTTGTTTGCTCTGTTGCTTTTGTACAGGTTTCAATGGAGCCCCTGATATCATAATACCATTAAAAGAGTAATGTTGTTTCATCTATCCTCTAATTTTGACGGTACTGTATAATTTCACTTCATTATTTATAATAAACACTCATCTAAGGTTGCTTTCGGACAGACCTCGTGATTTTGAACAGGAGTCAGATGATGATGACACATGAGCCGACACTTCTCTCCAAATTTCCACACCACAGTAACGGGAGATTGTTTGGCCCTGAAGAATTTAATGTGCACCAGATCCACTTAACGATGACAGTTTTTCGTTGGATTCAGACCTCAAATCTGAAGCCATCCGAGTCCGAAGCCAAAGATCTTACAACCAGGTCACTGCGGTCCCACTGTTAAAAAGGTTAAAATACAGCTCTACATCTTATTGAATTATAAGGAAGAGAGTGTTTAAAAAAAGGTTACTCTTTAAAAATTTGTCTTCATTGCTTATTTATGAAGCTAGATCGTAATTGTAAGTACAACAAAAAAATTTATTACAAGCTTCTTTAAACAGAAACCGACGCTGGATGGAAAAAATAAACCTTGTCTTCGTAGCCTTATCCTCAACAAACGAAAAAAGTATCTAAACTAATATATTTGCAGTAACGATAAACATAAATTTAATTACATCATAACAATATCATCTCTACTTTTAAAAATTGATATAACATACCCAAAAGAAAAAGCATTCAACAGCTTAATTTTTATCATTTTAAAGATGAATTATTTGAATTATAAGATGGTTTTTAATTAATTTTTGTATCGTCATATTTTCGGCACACAAGGCTGAAAAGCATAAAAATTTCGCTTGAATTCTAATTAAAACCTTTTTTAAAAAATAATAAATAAGAAATACTCCAAGAGGCACGTCTTTAGCTTCTAAAATATCTCTCTTCTAAATTCGATAGTTTTGGATCCAAGAAGTTTGCCTTGCGAGTTCACACACACATGTTTTTCTTTATTAGAAATTTGTTTCATTAAAATATTTTTAAATCGAAGTAGGCTGTCAACTTTATATCCATATCTGCTGTTAATATAAGTATAAGAAGAATATGCACTTTCCACAAAAATTGTGTTCGTACAAAAAAAGTTTAATTATTTTATTGATTTAATACTGAGTTCTTGGTATCCATTATTTCACTTCCTAGCAGACATTTAGAGACATGAACTAAGGAGATAAAAAATCTCCGATATTTTTCATTTTAATCTCTCATGTTTTTGTATCTTTCATCCTCATCATTGTATAAATTTTTTTTTTAAATTTATTTGACGGGAACCAACAGAGATAGAAGAACAATGTACTAGAAACCTTTATTCTAGTTTGTAGCAGAATCACAGATAGGCTGACAGATGGATATAATTTCAAAAAGTCTTTTTTTGTTGTTGTTTTCAGAGGGTAAAAATTTCGATATTTTTTTTAAAAAAATTATAGCAATTTTTCTTTTTGTACTTTGTATTTGAGAAAGTTGATAATAATATTTAGAATCAAAACTTGATTCACTAAAATTAAATTTCCATAGTTGCTATGGAATTTCAGAAGCAAAATTTCAGCAATGCATAAATGTATTGATATAAAAAATTATTAAATGCATTATTTTTTTTCCAAGCTTGTCCAGATCTTTTGCATTATAAATTTCAATTAATAAATTTGAAATATATCAGTAATAAAGAATATTCATAATAAGCGAAAATTTAAGTATATCAATCATCACTTAAATAATTATCCATATTATGATAATATGAAGTATGAATGGAATATTTCAACAAATTTTTATTTTAAACACATAAGACTAATATTTTCTGGATTAAAATTCAATATTTATAATAAAAAAATACATGTATTTAACAGAACACTGAAGAATTCACACATTGAGCCTTGATGTTATTCATCATTATGATTATAATTGCTTGCAGCTTATATATTTTCTCTAATTTTTACTATTGTAGAATTTGCTCTAATATTTCACATATTGATATTAATTTTTTTCAAATAAGAATTTCTTGAGAAAATATTTTGACATAGATAAGCAGTATTCTCAAGTAATTTCACCCTGAATTAGTATAAACAAAAATATCAAAATGAATTCTGTTCTTGTGCAGGATAAAATGGTTTTAACTTTAGACTTTTAAATTTCCATTTAAGGAAACAAGAATCAGAGCGATCGATATTTCAATAGCTTTTATTGCATTTGTCAAAATTGAAAATTGCACTTCCTATTTTATTTATTTAGTTCTTTTTTACTGATGACAATTCATATTATTCTGTTTTCAATTATTGTACAGTTACTCGGTTATTATTTTTCTCATAATTGTTGTTATGTGCATACTAAACAGAAAGCGAATAAAAGACAAACATCAGAAAAAGGAAGGCTACTTCTCTCAAAATTCATTTTTGAATGAAAAGTGCAAGTAGAAATACGAGGTGTTTAGATTTATATCTATATTATTATATTAAGTTGATAAGAAATATCTATTATAATGTTATAAATAGTTATGTTATAAAAATGTTGAAATTTGCATTATCACAGAAATATCTCATTCTTGATATAAATGTGTTAGATATGATCATCTGCGTAAAATGGCATTCTATTATGCAACTTACACTCGTAGGGCGAGTTCTAAAACAAGGCTTACTTCCATTATAAAAAAAATTTAATTATAAATTAAAAAGGAAATGTTTTTCAGACAGACATCAGCATAAATTTTTTATCAGATTTAACTTTATCAGCATAATACTCTATTAATAAAATTTATTAAAATCTTAAAATATTTCTGGGGGCATTAGACAACCAGGGAAATTGAAACAATTTAATAAATAAAAGATGTGACAACAAGCATTGTAAGAAAAAAATATATTTATTTTCAGTAATGAGTTTATCTGTACAATATTTAATTACAATTCTACTATAAGGAAGAAGAAAAACAGCCTTGAAGGAATCATTATCACTAGGAAGTTTGATTTCATAAACTAAAATACCCCTTGTTAAAACATGAATTAATTTTTTAAATATCAGCTAAATATCAAAATACATGAACATTAATCATAAAAATAAAAACACATGTAATTCTATAATTAAATTTAGATTTAGACTAATATGTCAACATTATGGATCAACAAGTACATAAAAATCATTCAAATTAGTTTTCATACTTCCCAACTTAGCTTAAGACTGAACCAAGTTAAAGACTGAACAGCTTTAAATTAAATCTTATAGTATATTTGATAATTAATTGTGATTAAGTATTTGATTTTGATTAACAGATTTTTTTAAACCAATATGAACAGATTAGTTAAAATGACATGAATGAAGTATATGCTTAATCATTAAAGACAACTTTACCAAAATTACTCTCAAAAACAGAATGTTAGATAAATCATGATCAATTTATTAATTATAGCATCACCTTCATAAATGTTTAGTCAATAATAAAAAAAAAAAGATTATATGCCAGAGAAACACAAGAAAAAAAAAAGAGTTTCCAGTAACATTGTTTTTTTTTAACTCCATTCGTTAAAATAATAATAATAAATGTTATATTTTATTGAAAAAAAAAAAGAAATGGACTTTGTTTCAAGAAGCATATAATTAAATACACTGGAGGTAAGTTACTTAACTTTTTAAGAGACATTCTTTTAAAGCATCAACAGAAGACTTAAAAAAAATGCCATTTTTTTTTTTTTTTAAATATCTTAAAATAGCAAGAAAGAACTAAGCTCCTTCTCTCAAATTTTTCTTCTGAAGACTGCACTCCCCCTTTGCCCTTGTAGTCATTCAAACTTTTTTTAAAAATATATTCACATCTTTCACAAGAAAAGTTATATTTCTATACAAAATAAATATAATAATTTGGTATTTCTTTCACAATTTCAATATATTTACTAGATAATGTTTCTTAATTTTTCCTTCCTTGTTTATGACACCATTTTTGACCAAAGAATTAAATCCTGAAACCATATATATATATATATATATATATATATATATGGAAAAGCAAAACGAGAAACAAATAATTCCTTATTCATTACCAAATAATAATAATAATGGATATGTTTACACATGGAATTTTATTAAAATGTTTGTAATTGATAAGCACAGCTATAAAGATTTCAGTCATAATTTTTTAACTTCATGAAATATTTCCAGCTATTTAGTGAGACCAAATTACAGATACCAGACACTTTTTATAGCAAGGACCCATAGTATAAGTCATTTTGAGATAAGGTATATATTAACAAATGCAAATAGTTGCTTTTTCATTAACAGCATCAAATAGTTCAACAGCAGGCTGCTTTCCTCTTCGCCACAAATTATAAAAATGGATTAACAACAGAGGTACAAATTTTTAAAGCTTCACTCAGTCAACAAATTTGAATGAATCACAGATAACATATGTACAAAATTGACAACATTGAAGTCTACATATGAAGTCATGTAATAAGATTTATATACAACAATGAAGAATTATTTTATAAATGATAGAATAATATACTGCTAAGTATGTACAGAGTATATATTTTCAGTGCAATTAATATAAAAATGCAATGTATCAATTTCATAGAAATCTATAAATGTCTAAAAATTTAAATACAATAATAATTTAAAACTACATAAGCAGAAAAATAATGGAATGCTTTATAAATGAAATTCAATTATTATAAATAACAGATCTAATGATTGTTCTTGGGATAGCTAGGATTAAAAACTAAGCAATAACGAAATAATCAAGCATTATTAGAAAAATTAATTGAAAAGTGTTTCCAAAAGATTGATATGTTTTTTCTGTAACACAAAGAGATTTAAAACAAATACTAAAATTAATTTGTTTTTATGCACACATGATATTACAAAACTTTTCATCAAAAAAAGTACGACAAAAAAAAAAAAAAAAAAAAAGAAGAAGAAGAAGAAAAAGGAATTATGTACATTTAAAATATGCACATTATCCTCATAGTATATACAGGGCCAGAAAGATTTATTTATTGTTATCATAAACTAAATCCAAAATATTTTTTCAGTTCTCATTATTATTGGGTTCTTTTTGTCTACTTTTATAGTAATAAAAATATAATGAGTTTTGGATCCACAAAATATAATACATGTTTATAGTTCTTGCAGACCAATTTTCATTTCTTACATTATTCAACAAATAATTTTATGGTGCTTTAAGCACACTTGAAAATTCCAAAAAAATAATAGATTCTACAAGTCTCATATTCATATTTCTGAAACAGAGAATCATTGGGAGGGGGAGGGGGGATAGCCCTTTGCTTTTTTTAAAAAATCAGTACTAACATCCTGCAACATTATTCTCTCAAATTATCTACAAATCCTGAAAAAATCGTAAATTAAAATAATTCGTAAAAGACAAATGTTTGTTGCTGTGCTCTTAAGAGTAAATAAAATAGAAAATTTTATACTATGGTTAAATTAAGCAAATTAATACAAATGAAGTATTAAAGGCAAATAGTATTTATTATACTTTAAAAACTAAAATAAATAATAAACCTAAATAATACTATTTGCTCATCTACATTAAATCGATTAATTCATAGCAATTTAAATCTACCCTTCAAACTACCAGCATACATCAACTTTCAGTTTTTATATAAATAAATTACTCTCAAATATATTTCAGAAAAAGGAATTTTCACATCAAGTATGTTTAAAACACATTATTTTTACTTAAACCTGAATAAAGATTTCACACATGAAAGCAGAGAAATGCTTTTCACTGATCGAACTGTTATAAGTATTCAACATCAAAAATATATTTGCAGATATGTTTTTAGATATTTAAAAAAATGTTGAAGGATATATAATGTGTTCTTCAATTTAAATTCTCTTCAGTTACAATGTTCATTTATTTTTCAATTAATCATTTATTTCACAATTTTAATCTTTATTCATTACTATACAATAAGGTCTAGTTTCTAAATTTAGTTTATAGACATAAATACATTCAAACTATGATCAATATCACCATAATTTTACTTTTCAAATAAAAAGCCCAAGGAATGAGTGACAAAAGAAGAATAAGGTAATAACTGATGCTTATTCGACATTAAATAATCAAAAGGACCCTTTCTACTAATGCTTTTCTAAAGAAAAAGAGCCTTTTAAATCCTTAATATATCAAATATAGAATACTAATTTCATTTCTAACACAAACACAAAATTAAAAGTAAATGAGCAAATAGTAAAAATTTATATTTTTCAATGAAGTTGCAATTAAATAAATTCAATTTAAAAGCCACAATACATGTGGCAAACGTACTAAAGTTTAGAAGTACTATTCAGCAAACAGCATTTATAGTGAATTATGAGAAAAATCAAAATACTTGATCATGAGCTCATTATTTAAAATCCTACCTAAAGCCTAAGAGCTGCACAAAATTAAATAGTATAATTTTCCAATGCTAACAATCAGTCAACCTTGGACTAGATTCATTAATGAAACAGAGTTTTTGTAGAAAAGGATATCTATTTCCAATTTATAAAACCTCTAGAGAATAAGTTAAGAAAAAAATAATGGATACATAAATGAGACGCTACAAGAATTCTCTATACAAAAAAATACAAGAAACAGCAACAGAATTAACATTCATAAATAAAATCAAAGATTCTTCAGTCCATATAAAGAAAAATAACATGAAAAAATGCTTTAAAATGAAATTTTAAAAAACACATTTTGCTTCAAAACTATTTGTCCAAATGATATGAGATCTGTATAAAGATACTTTGATCAGACCTTTTAACTACTGTGAATAAATTTTGTTCAGAATGAACACAGCATACTACAGTTTATTTTGCAAGACATACAGGAGCACAGCTCCTACAGGACTTTGATTGGCTTAATTACATGGGGTGATCAGAAGTGGAATACATATGTGAAGGATGTCTGGGATCATCTCTTCGAAGATCAGGAGGCCTCAAAACTTCTTCCACAGCAGGACAATGAGTCCTAGGACCAGGTTCAGGAGTATAGGTAAAGGTTAGACCCGTTGAATAAATAATACCATCATTACGAACTAAGGAAACTGGCACCTGTAAAAGGAAAAAATTTTCAATTATGTACAGATATTTGTTATTAAAGATATCAAAGTGAAAACAATATTTCTCTCCAGATTGCAATTAAAATGTCTTTAAAGGTTGAAAAAAATTAAAGCATGTAAAATTTAAAAAGTAAATATATATAAGAGAAAATTTTTATAAAATCACTCATTTACTTAATATTTACATTCAACATACAGATATTACAACTACTTTAATTAACTTTACTGATCTAATATTAATTTATTTACTTTAAAATTCTAAAAGGAGATAAAATATCTTCTTTTTGAATCAAAAATAACAGTGAAATTCAAGCTTTTAGTTTATGTTAGATGTCATACAAATATCATTTGGAATAAAAATTTCAGTATGCTAATATTTGCTTAACTATATTAACCTAGTGTTGTTTATAACAAAGCAACACTAAGATTTTTTCAGGATGGATCTTGCCCTTTTGAAATGCAGTCAGATGGCAGTTATTCCGAATTTGGTAATTATTGAAATAAATAATGCCATTAAGAGAACTAATCACTCACAAATAACGAAATTATAATTTAAAACTTAATTTCATTTATAATATATTTTCTCGTTATAAATTAAGGATATTTTACAGCAGCAAAATTTTAAATTATTCAAATATAATAGGACAAAAAAAAAATGAAAGAATCAGTTGTACAAAGTAAAAGACCTCGAATTAGTTTTATAACAGTGCCCAAGAATTGAAGTATCAATAAGCTTAGGGAAATATTTTGAAACAAATTACCTCAAGAATATTCATTTCATATATATAGAATAATGGTAATTTTAATCAAGCAAATTTTATAAATGATTTGGTTCACAAATGAAATGAAAATGATCATATATTTTCAAATACATGTTACAGCACAATTATTTATTCATTTTGACTGCTGAAGTTGTTTTGAATATTTTTTTTTCAAAAGATTGTATAAATTATTTTGTTTTTCCTTGAAATAAAGTACATTCAAATAAATTTATTATGCAATAAGCATATATAATATTGAATAAATGCCTCCCACCAAAAAACATTATAAAAATAGTAAGATTAATTACTTGTGTTGGCTGCCTCACCCACTGCCATCCTTCACGAAAAGCGGAAATGTCAGGAACTACACATAACATGCTTTCTTGACATCTATCAAGATAAATCAGAAAAACATTTTTTTAGCACAGAAAATTTAATTAAATTTTAAATAAATTTTATAGTAAATAAAAATTTTCAAATTAAAATGCTATTTCAAAAAGCTAAGAATGTCAAATGATTTTTTTTTTAGAGAAATGTTATACCAATTAACTAGGAGTTTAATTCAGAATAATTTAATATAATAACTTAGAAACAATAACAATACCAAGAAACATAGTAGTATAACCTAGATAGATAAACAAACTTAATGAAGAATGAATAAGATTGCTTTATTTCATTCATACCTGTACATGGTCTCTGCTTCAACTTCTCCAAACCATACTTTCAAATTAGGAGTAAAATTTTCTCCATTTAATTCTAACATAGCTACATCTCCACCTCCATTCAACTAGAGAAGACAAACAACTTTAATATATATGCACAGCATAGCAGAAAAATCTAAGCATTTAAAAAAGCAAACAAATTTTAATGTAAACTATTAACATAAGTGTCATATTAAATTAAATGCACATTTTCACAATTTTATTTTAGAAAAATAAATGCAGAAATGTAACTAAAAAGCAAACTGCATTCATTAATTTTCTAAAGAGAGTTTGAAATAATTTATTGTAAAAACATAGTTAAAAAAGAGCCCTACAAATGTGTTGCACACATTTTTTCTTTCTTTTTTGGTTATTAATTACATTGCAAACATCCAATTCTGCAAACAGGTTAATAGTTCAAATATCCACAGAACTTACATGAAGACTATGTACAACTGGCACTGGAGTTACTGTAGTCCTTACAGGTCCCATTCCTTCATAAAATGTGTATTCTGCTTTGTCTGTGCTAATGATTGTCCAGGATGCTCCGTCATTTATCATTTCTTTATTCGGTTCTTTAGGGCAAGGAGTTGCCTAAAAAAAAAAGTAATTTTAAATATTCAAGACACATTTTTCAAATGAATCTTCAAATTCTAAGTGCATAATATTTTACTAAAACTATAAAAAACATGTACAATAAACTATTTACATAATATATAACTATATATAACAAATATGAGCAAATTTGAATGGTTGAAGCACTCTAAATAGATTTTGAATAAATTAATCTTTAAAAAAAACTTTTAATTTTTCCCCAAAAAATTTTAGCTTAAAATTTAGTACATGAGATATTTAAAAACAATAAGAGAACTCTCCAAATCTTCTTACATACTAACAAATAAAAATAATTTTCCTTTCAAAAAAATCAGCAATATTGCGAACATTATGAATTCTCAGAGACCTGCATATGAATGCTTTGTGATTCATAGCATAGTAAAGAAAAACAAAAACATATATCTGATGTTTTCAAGAAAATGAAGTCAATTTAGATACTGAACTATAATTTTAATAAAAGTATCACATTAATATGAGTGATGTAGTTTTGTGTGATCAAGATCATATGCATGTGAAATGTAGATTAAGAAAACTTTCACCTATTGACATCCATGATTCACAATTAGATATGAATCTACAATTTCAATGCTTACAAAATGTACCATTTAGAATTTTTACATCTTATCACATTTATAAACAGGGAAAAATACAGACCAACAGATAGTTTAATTTATACAGAATCTGGTTCAAAATTTGATAAGGATCTATACTTTAGATGTTACATCCCTTACATTTAGATGTTATGTTTACTGGGATAAATATTTTTTACAGTTATCATTTCTATATTGACAAATCCCCCCTGATTACATCTAACTGCAGAATAACATTTTGTTAATAACCATTGTTCATAAAAATGTGTTCAAACCAGCTTAAAAATAACATATAAATAACAAATGTGTAAGATTATTTCTGTTATGAAAAACTTAAAGACATTATGAAAGCATATCATTTTACTGTCCCTAATAAATTGAATTCTTTTAAGTTTTTTTTTTAACATTGATATATATCAAAAGAACATGCAATAAAAAAAAATAGTCAATCAAAAGTACTAAGTATGGAACTATTTTAACAGTCCATTAATAATGGATAAGAAACATTACATATGAGACATACATAAATATTCATGGGATAAAAAAGGATATATATATATATATATATATGGATTTGAAATAGTAAATATAGTATAATACATTTATTTAAATAAAACCAAAATTACTATAAAAGTTGGAACTTTCTATAATTATATACAGTTATAAAAGTAATGTCTTCTCTTCCTTGTTTTTTACTATTCATGAATACAGAATAAAAGAAAAAGGATGAAATTTTAAAATGCTGTTAAATTGAAATGATATACATTTTCAGACAAGTAGATACAAATATTCTCTGTTTGATGGAACAATAAAAAATAAATAAAAAATGGAATAATGAAGTAAGGACTTTCAGGTAAGCAAAATATGCCCCAGTCAACAGAGAACGCGCTTATGCCATCTTCAATAACACACACAGGTTTGATATATGAGGTT